>JAHZNC010005184.1:0-31705 GCA_027744095.1 Zhuqinia jingwanae | reverse complement strand
AGGGTTAGCCGTGTATTCATTATGTCTTTATTTCCCACTGTGTAGGTACGTATGACAAAAATGTCTTCAGGAAAACAGGGAACCACGCTACCGGTGTGAACGAAAGGGTTAGCAGCAGGCATATAATATCTTTTCTGGATGATGACTACAACAAAAATATGAATTAATTTACGCACCACAACAAAACCAGCATGAATTTACCTTGGAAGGAAGATCAAAAAAAGGATCCAACAAACATGCATTTCTCTCAGAGGAAGCTATGACCTTCACCCATGTAGAAATATAGTACTTATTATGGATATGTATATTGTTTGGAATTATTTTTCAGCTTGCCAGATCTAAACTGGAATAAACTTTTAAATTTAGAATACAAATTTTAAACACATAAGTTAAGACTCGTTAAAAGCCACGAAAGCAAAATATTATACCAAAAAATATGAATATACCTATAAGACAATATATTTTTTGTCGACAATAGTTTATATTTAATGTGCAAAGGAAAATGGAACATTTTATTCATGTAACGACTTATTACATGTGCCTAGCTTCCCCCATTTAAAACACATAAAATAATACAAGTTTTCTATTCATTCATTAAATCATTTTCCCTCTTTTGGTACGATGTAGACCACAGGGTCGAAAACAGACAACGTGAGGATATTAAAGATAGATGCGTGTAATACATTTATTATTGATATTTTTGTAATGAGAAAAATAGAATATTATGAAAATGAGCATAATCCCAATATTTAATATGACAATGAAAAAGAGTTGATAGATAGATGTGTGTGTGTGTGTGTGTGTGTGTGTGAGTAAAAGCCAGGGAGCCTCAATGGATAATGATGCTAGTTATTACAATGAAGAAAAGTAAGATTGCATATTACGATTTTACTACTACATGCATAATATTATATTGCTGATGATGAGATGATCGAATTGAGCTCTAGAGAGAGAGATGTTGTTTTTTGTTGTGTGGTGGCGGAGGGATGGCGTAATAATTCACAACAGTATCATTCCTCCCATTACATCCATCCATCTCTCCATTTTTTATTAAGTTAGTTACACACACACATACGTCGCAATAAGCATAATGTATATATAACATCATGCATGTAATGTGAATTTATTATTACATTATTAATATTATGTGGTCCCACAAAACACATTATATTGCAATGCATTTTTTTGTACCGTTAACCAAAAAGAGTGAATGATATTGCGAATGGAACTAAAAAATCGCAGTGGTATGTACTGCCAACGCTTTATGAACCATATAAAAAAATATTTCTTTATGTAATCCTCCATATATTCTAAACGAATATTGCTGTTTCTTTCTAGAGAACTTACAATTATATCATCGTCGTCATCATCCTCGCATAATATTATAACGCATCATCATCGTCGTCAGAAGTCACCAACAACCCCCACAAATAAATGACGACGGCCACTGACTACAACTCTCATACTTTTCCATTCCATGATCAACACAAGAACGAGAGAGAGAGAGAGGGAGAGAGAACAAAAATGTGTAAGCTCATATAAGATGTGAATAGTGATAGTAAGCAAGTCTTATTTAATAAGGCATTGTACCAATTTAGCCAATAAATACGATGAATTTGTGAATACATAATGTTATAATGTGTGTACTACACTGCTAGCTTATAGTAGTGTGATAGCGATGATGATGATCATCATCACATAATCATTATCAAGCAAAAAAAAATGTTCTAGTGAACGCAAGGGGCAGGGCTACTACCACCACTACACAACTTACGTTTACTACATACACACACATTAATATGCATGACACAGTGAACAAAAGTCTGAGCTGACGTTTTTTTCCTTGCGACTTTTGCATATCATTGCGTATTCAAGTTGGCAATGGGTTTCGCTTTTTAGATTTTTGCACAGAAGGTACATATTACATATTATTATGTATACATGTTTCAATATAGTTTGAGATTCCAGGAAAATTACTACAGAGAAAAGATAAGGGAACAATAATAATTATTCGTTAGCAGATTGAGCAAACCGGTACAACAGGAGTACTACAGTGGGATAAGCTACAATACTACTTGATACCACGAAAAGTTGTGTGACCACCTCCGCGACCCCCCTTTGTATCACCATAAGGCAGACTCGGTCCAAATTCAATAGGTTAAGAAGAAACTTGGAAGAGCAACCTGTGTGCAAAAATTTGGTACACCTCAGCCTTTCAAACCAATACAAATACATATATCGCAGCTCGCAGACAATACAAAACTATGAAGTGGCTTATGAAACTTAATAAATTAGTTGTATATGCATACATCTTCTTCTTCTTAATTCAGACATATTCCTGTATGTTTGTGATTTAAAAAAAATGAAACGTTGACATCCAAGATTCAAAGAAATATAATAAACTTTACGTATAAGTATATGAACAATAAAAATTACAGTTGTGTCAGAGAGTTGTCACTGCAGCCACCATCATCATCATCATGATTCTGCCGAGTCCAGCAAAGTTTTGCCAATTCATTGCCAAGTAAAATGCGAACAGACGTTGTTGGGATGATCATAATAACACGTTGAACGTGATACTATGCGTTCACTTTCATAAGAAAGGTGCACGTATTTTGTAAACACATTTCTAATATATAGTGCATCAAATTTATTTTGATATTACTGAGTATTGACAGTGTACCTGGCTGGAGAATAGGTAGGCACTGCTACCTAGTAGGTAGATAAGTATGACCGCATAAATATCCAACCATTTTTTTTTAATACAAGCAATCCTAGATATTATTACTATTTCCAATATTACCATTATTATTATTATTATTATTACATAAGCCATTTTTGAATTTCACATTCAACTTGAAAATATATTACATATTATTATTACGTCTCCTCACTCAGATCTGTAAAGCCAACAACATCACCGTAGCAGAAGATACAAGAAGACAGAGAGATGCATTATGTAAAGCTTTTTCCACTCTTCATCTCTTCAACTGACTCATTCAACAACAACAAAGTCGAGGGCTAGTAGATTTCATACACGGACCACTACTACTCTCACACTGACTAACTACATACATACATACATATTTTCTCTCCCTACATACATACATATATTGTACGTACATTATACAGAGCTACAAGAAAAATTGGAGAACGGAACAAACCCGAGCAGTACAAGAAACAGGAGGACCAGTAAATAAGAGTCATCATCATCATCACCACAAAAACGTAGTAGTTGTAACACAATACACTGTTGTGCTACCTACCACCACCACCAATATACCAAAAACTTTTAGCAGCAGCAACAGCAGCAGCAGAGGGAAAAAAACATCATCATAAGCACATGCATTCATCATCATGTATAAATGTAATATGAGGGAGGGTAATTTTTCACAGACATCACGCATTACAGTTTTTAGGGTAGCTCAGAAAAAAAAATATATATCTATACATTTTTCGACCCGGCGACCACGTTATTTTTCTCTTCCCTGTTCCATAATAACATTATAGCAAAAAAAAGAAGAGAATAACAGTAAGTGGTAGTAGTAGTGTAAGGTAGACACAATCCAAAACTTTTTTTTCATGCAGTTTACTATATATAACTGCAGACCACATCATCATCATCATCATGTAAAAGTGAATTATATAAAGTTACTACGAGGGGTAAAATATATAAAACATGACAAAGGCATCTATATTACTGCATATATATATATACATTCCTAGATGCATATTTTTTTCTCTCCTGACTTCCTACCACTTTTCAGCTTACATTTTGACATTCATCTTCATTTTTGTTCGTAACACTTTTTTTTTGTACAATGTGTACAGTGTTTTATGAGACGTTGCGACTTGACTACTTTTTCCCCTTTTTATACTAATATTTCCACTACATTCACCTTGTTATGAAAATTAAATTCAGAATTCCAAAAGATGCAGAGTCGTTGAGAGTCATATATATAATATATGCTCTTGTGAGTATAAGGGTCATGGAAAAAAAGGAAACTTGTAAAGAGAGACTAGAGAAAAATATGACATGTTGTTTGTGTTTGTGTGTGTGTTGTTATGTATTATGCCGTTTTCAGTTTCGCATTTCGCTAGACTATCTACACACATAACCATACGATATAATATACTAAAAGTTCCATTACTTCTAGCGTATAATATACTACTACTACTACTATCTTCCAATAAAATTATCTGCTCCACTTGCTTTACATTTTACCAGCGAGAGGGCAAGCAATCAACCACAACTTTCGTGGTTTTATCCAGCAGATCAGTACTTTTTTCTCTGTGGACTTTTTTTTGTGTTTGCATTTCATTTCATATTATTATAAGCGTTTTCATGAATTTAACGGTCACTTTTTATCTCCTTTTCACCTTATAAACAACTGCGCTTATTTCATTTTAATAGCTATTACATGTACTTTTTTTCAAAAGTAAGAAAAAAGAAATGGAGAGTTTCAATTTAATAAACTGGATGATCTTTTTTTTTTAATTCTGGAAGTAAATATTATACACGATTCAGAAAAAGGGTATAGTATGCACTTCAAAAAAATGGTATGAGCCCTTTTAAAACAAGATATTATTATTATGACTCTTTCTTTCAGAAATAAAAAAAATTAACTGGGATTTTTCTCTTTTTCTTTTCTGTTTGGTCGCAGCTTAGAGATAACCTTCAAAAAAAGTTAGGCTTGTGTGCTTTTGGATGAATAATGTCGTGTGTTGTGTTTTTACTCCCTTTTTTTCCAGAAGAACGAAGGATCATCTCATTTACTGTTTGTACATGGATTTTAGTTACTCTTTTGTATTTTTTTTTCACAACCACCCACCCCCACTCACTCAAACTCATCTTCATCATCATAATCATTACTATTACCATTAAAGTTTTGAAAAAGGAGTAGAAAAGAGTATAAGGCATGTTATAAATCCTTATTTATATTCGGATGCATGGGTTCATCTAAATACACCAACCTTGCATGCGTGAACTAAAACGTGGCAACTGTTTCTCTCTTTTCCATATCTTGCAACTTTTTAGGGACGACGGGGAACAGAAAGTGTGGCTCTTTAAAAAATCTCATGTTTCAGGTCAAGCAACCCTATATGCCAGCTCAAATAAGAATCCTTGTGTTTGTGTGTTTGTGTGTAGTTACTTACATCTGAACAGGGAACATCAGCATATATCCAGCATAGGTATATGAAGAAAGGCTTTTTTATTAAAAATCCCTTTAACGAACATATTTTAACGAGTAACTTCATCAAGAAAAAATCCCCATCAATACTCAATACCACTGCACACACACATACAAACATTGCATTGCTTAATACTCTCTCGGATAACAGCTTAACGATATTTGAAAAAAGATTTTCTTCAACAGCAACAGCCGGTACACGGAAAACAGAAGGTATAATTTCTCTTCATGAAGGAAGAAAAAAGCAAATAATATCATGAAATATTGATAAGGGGTAAATGCACCTTCTTCTTCGTCACTAGATCACCGTCGTCGTCGTCATCATCATGCCCAACATTTTTTCATCTTCATTTTTACCTCTTTGATTGGATAATAAAAAGTAATTATGACCATCAATATGAAAGTTTAAAATGCTTGTAGTAAAAATACATCTGCAAATACAACCACTACTTATAATATACAATGTGTATATTTTAAGCAAGAATGTATTTACATCAACAGTTTCTTTTTTTTAAATTCAAATGCATTGAACCCTGATGTATGTGTGTATGTGATGACGATGACACACAATGAGTCATTGCTTAACAGCTTTACTTAATAATGGAGTAGGTATTTCACAATATTATACTTATGTACATCCACATTACACACTGCACTGATAATGCTTTCTTTCTTCATGCCTCCTGATTTCTTCAAATCGGGGCAGCAAATATACTTTTTATCTTTTTGAAACAAGTCATCTCGATTACTCATAAACAGAAAAAAGGTATATCATTAATTTCAACTTTAATATGGCACCAGGTGTTACTCTAAAAGGTCATAGAGCTATTAATTATCATCAAGCACAACAATGAATCCGAATTATTACGTTACCGCAGCAGCGGCAGTAGTAATAAGTAGTATCGTGTAAATGCTAAAAAAAATATCCCACAGTACTCAGGTAATCTTGTAAAAAAAAATTATAATTTGACAAAAGAAAACAAGTTTTGCTTTGTAAAGTATATGTACGTATAAAACAAAGTATGTGAGAAAAAAACTGACTTAATTTGACCACTATTATATAGCTAGTTGCATTATTGTTATGTATCATCGTCATTTGGTCCTAATAAACCTTGCAATAAGGCAGAGAGAGAGAGAAAACCAATGCACAAAACGCACCGTTGCGTTCTTTGTGTGTTTGTTATTATGGTCGTGCCCTGTAATACATATAGCAATGAAAGCGTGGATTATATGTATAAAAAAAGAAGTTTATCATCAGCAGTAGTAGTCGCGTGTCTTGACGAACGCCAAAATTCTTTTAGTGTTGAGATCAGTAGCATTACTTCAGTAGCACTGCACAAAACAACCAGCCCTCCAAACTCACAGTTTAGTAAGTAAAAAAAATGTACGGAGCATCCCATCCAGCAGCTCTGCACACTTTTTTAACAGTCAAACTACTAAAACACAATCATCACATCACCATCGTCGGCCAAAGGCAAGTTTTATACCAACAAAAAAAGAGCATGGCGATGCAATGATCAGTGAAGGAAAGCATATTATAATATGAAGCTACATTATAGTTGAAGTCGTCGAATTTTATTTATACGACATACCAGAAAGGTGGGTTGGTTCATCAGCACTGCTGCTACTATTACTAGTACAATCATCATCATTGTGATGAAGATCAAGTTAAAATTGAAATGTAGCTTTTAAAAATTGTAAGGTATAATATTATATGAAATGTACATGGGTATGTTACATAAGAAGGATTGCAACATTGCAAGACTTCTTTGCAACTTGTGCCCATGCACATAATATATATATTACAAGGATCAAAAACTAAACTCGTGTCTATTCTCTCCACTATTTTCCAGGCGCTGATGATGATGATGAGGTACGAGGTACTTTTTTATTCTTCAGGTTTCATCTTTTCTTTCTTCTCTCTTTCTATATGTGCTTGATGTCGTCCTCCCGGTCTAGGAAACACCTGCCGTTTTTTAGTGAGTCAGTCAGAATCAGAATAAAATGAGCTCTCTACTTATTTTATCCTGGTATAAACAAGAACATTGTAATGTCGTCGTGGATGATAAGTGTTTTATAATGCGTAAAGTAAGTGTATATCTATGCAAGTAAAGGCAATGGCAATATAATTACATATGGGTACGTACGTACATTGATATTCAAGTGTGCGTGTTGTTTCGCGAATGAAACGTTACAATAATAATTTGAAAAATAAAACTTGAATCTGGCTTTCAAGATTATTATTATTGTGAGTTCCGTCCAGCTGCAGCAGCAAAATGGTGATGGATGTAATGATAAGAGATTAAAAACTGCAAAGTTCATAAAAAGTATGATTTTTTTTAGCCAAAGTACAAACAAAAGTACCATCATTTTATTTTTATTATCTATTCAAGTGAAAACCAACTAGTAGCAAGTGAACTTTGCTCAACATTGAAGATCTGTTCATAACAAGTGTACAGGCAAAATGTACAAATACGGCATCAAAAACATCTTGCCATTTTTATGATTAGTATGTAAACATCCTGTCTCGAGTCTGAACTGAACTAGATACTAAATTGACGACACTACTACGACCACATTCACTATAAGGACGACGACATTTTCAGGACAGCCTTCAGCTATAAGTTCAGTCTTGCAGCTGCCTACCCAACATTCCAACAATTAAATGTATTTATGCTGAATGTGGCTAGGTTTAAAGTAAACTTAATTTGTTTTGATAAAAGATGTCTACGTAAAAAAATCATGTGAAGTAATCTTTTACAGCACGTGCTAGTATTTTCGCACCGAACAAGTGGGTGGTCATTAGAGTACACATTTTATTGAATTTTCTTTTTACAAAAATAAAACATGTCTTTGTTTTGCTTATATGGAATATATTTCATATGTTCAATAATTGTTGCAATGATATCATGGATCATGGAGCATAGAACTAATTGTGTGATGTAGGTAGAATCTTGCAGTTTCTGAATGAAGTTTTAAAGCGTATTTACAAAAGCTAATATTGGAACTTGGAACTATAAAATACTTGCATTTGCCTCGTGCACAAATATCATAAAACGCAAAAACGTGAGGCTACAATTAAGTGTTTTTTATTTCATATTGGATATATTTTTTTTTTAAACATTGGCGTACTCAAAAACCTAGCTGGGCTTACCAAGTACATATTATTATCAAATGCAAGTTCTTGATTGGCAAAACAATGTGCTGACAAAAGTCAGTAACAACCTCGATCATATGTTCCTTGCTGATAAGTTTTTGTCTCAGTAAAATAACAGTAATCATTGTCAAACTAAAATTCGGATCAATTGATCATTCGTGAAATGAGTGATATAAAAATGATGTGTCTACAATTTTTGTGTCAAAAACAAAGTCACATATATGAAATGGGATATGTGGGTAAGTATATTACAAGTGCGTGACGTATGCTTATCTAATCTTTCATCAAAAAAAATATAAAAAAGAGCTTATCACGACACGACGTTATTATTGGTTAACATTTCGAGCATGCTTAATGTGTGTAGCAGACAATTATGCACACACGCCATGCAAAGGCATAACAAAAAGAGATTAGCAATAAATCATCATTTTCACGACAAAAAAAAATGCTCTACCAAATACCTTTTAAACTGTTTTGTTCATCTTATGTAAATATCTCAAATTCGAAGAAAATATTATAACTTTACGTGTTTCAATGCACAATACGTGCAATATAATGCACATTGCATGAACAATATGCGTCTTTAATCATTCATACCATATACATATAGCACCTCTCGTTTGTATTTCTTGACTTGACGATACAGTGGAATTAGGTATGTGGATGTCGCAATGAAATGAAAACTCATTTATCTTAATAAAAAATATCATGATTTTGATTTTCTAAATCTTTGGCAATTGGCAAACGATGATATTATTTCTTCTCCGGAAAGCTCACACGCATTGCTTATTAGACATTTGGTGCTGGTGCTGCGGCTACTTTTGCATATATATACGTTTTTTTGTATTTCTTGAGGAAATGACGACCAATCAACCGAGTACATACACAACTTTGGTACAATAACATTATAAAAAATTGACGTGCAAGTGGCTGTACCCAGAATAAAAAGAAAAGAGATTTTTGTTGCGATGCCAAAATCATGGAATTCTCCAGAATAATAATAACCAGAGAGAGAGAGAGAGAAAGAAATTCTCCTGGAAAGGGGAGAGCATTGAATAATAGCCATTCACATTTTTCTACTTACAATTTTTCCCATTGCATACATAAAACACGCGCTTGTTTTCTGGAATGTGACTATGTGACATGGCATCATCATGACGGTGGTGGTGGTGGAGATATGGTGATGGTAGCTAGATGCTTGCTTGATGTTGAGTGCTGACTGAATGAAGTAAAAGCAAGAAGAGAGATGAACATGCATGAAAAAATATTACGTATATATTTATTTCTGCAATTCTCCGTACTTTCTTCCCATGCACGTCCTTTTCTCTTTTCCTTGTGCTTCCAAGACTGAATATTAAAAACTCTACTTTTCACACAGGCAGGGAGAAGAGATCAGACCAAACATATAATATACATACCATCATCATTTCATTCCACATCTTTTTCACCACCGATCCGTGAGACAAGAGCCAAACTGCACAATTTAAACAGCAACCCTACACTACTATTTCTACTACCAACCAAACCAACCGACTATACCACCACCGCTCTCTTTACTAACATACCATGATGGTGATGATGATCAGTGTCTCCTCTTTTACCACCACCGTGGAATATGATGACATGATATGATATACATTCATAAATATATTTGTATTACAAAACGACGATATGAAATAAATGATGGGACATGAGCAGCTTCAAATGGCAATGTTGGAAGAAAAGCAGTAGTAGCAGCACAGCAAACCCATCATATCATAACAGCAGTGGTTCGGCTCATAACATAAATGCAAAACATATTTTCAGGGGGAGAGAGAGAGAGAGAGAGAATAAGAAGTTTTGAATCGCAGATTTTTATTCGAAGGATAAATTTGACTTACGAATGACTTTTTTTTCTTGGTTTTGGTGCGGTGAGTGCGGACACACGTCTGTAGTATTTTTTGTATGTGAGCTCTGCAAAATATCGTCAATCTCTCTCTCTCTCGCGTTGGTTTTGTAAGACAGCGTTTAATATATAACTGACATTTTCTACATTTCGTATGATATGCAGTTTTTAAACAAGGTTTAACCTATATCATGTCATCTTTTTTGAAAAGGGAAGAAACTACAAGGGAATTATATGAAAATTTTGAAAAGAAATGTAATAAACCGTGAGGTTTAACCTTGGCAGAATGTCGGGTTTTGTGACATTTATATATACGAAATACGTACTATATCAATTGAGTGAGTTTATTTTAACAAGTGAAATACGTAAAAAACACAAGATTATTATTATCATAACTATATATCCTCCTGCTTGCTTTTTTTCACAAGTTTTCTGTATACTCACATTGCCCCAGATAGCTACATACCTGAACTGATTTGACACCGACAAACAAATCAAACCCAGGGTAATTTTTCAATGAATATTCATTTTGAATTATCCCATTTAAATTAATCACAATTATTATATAATTGTAAAATATTTCAGTTGAAAAAGAATGTCAGATGGCTTGTACGAAAGACTATCTGAATGAAAATTTAAAAACATAAGGATGATTCCATTTTCATAGGTTTACCTATGCATTTGTATGCTGTAGATGCTAATTGGAAGCGAAAAGCTTAATAATTAAAAGAATTAGCATAAAAAAGGTGGCGAGTTTGAGTTACTTTTGTAATGTATGTAGTAACAAAGCAAAAATGGTATTAAAAGGCGCTCGAAAAAATGGAAAAATTATTACTCTTACCCAGCTTTGCTGTCCATCTCCAGGGTCCAGGGATGGATCCATTCCCTAAAAATATGGAAATTATTTTTTTTTAGTAAATTTCAATTGAAAAAATGCTCATCCGATAATTTTCCGCATATGTACATTCATTTTGCCACACTAACAAAACAGGTATGTAAAGCATTGTTAATCCAGTGCGATAACAAATGAGTGCGTGTGTAACTTGAATGCAAATAAAGCTCGTGATGACACATCCTCCAGTACTTCCACATAAAATTTAATTGACAAAAACTGGTATAAAATGTAGCATAATGAATCCTGCATGAAAATACACAAAAACTCAATTTTACTTGGTTGATGATGACAGGATTTCATTTTGGCAAGAATTGTATAAATATTTTCATTGAGAAAATAACAGGATAGAAGAAAGGGGGGGGGAGAAAAAAAAGAATAGCACGACAAATAAATAGACAAGAAGAATAGAGAGATAAGATAACGAATAACGTGTCCATACGATCTCTCCATACACACTTTTGTTTTTCCATTTTCCTACATAAACTATTTCTCTTGTTTCAGGCAATTCAAATTGTGTGTGTATTTTATAAGAAATTTGCCTGTAAAAACTTCTCAAGAAAAATAAAATGTATAAACTAAAGCTCCTCCTGTGATACTTTCATTCTACCGTGGGGAAACAACAAGAAGAATACTGACTTTGACTAAAAAGTCGAGAGAAGCAGCAGGAGTAAAGTTGACAGGCTGTCACGTTTCCTGATCTTTCCGTGTCTCTTGCTCTTTAAACTCCTTTCACTTCAAAACTCATCTTCTCTTCAGTTGGTTCCCTTTCTTCTGCTCCTACTCACTCTTCTCTCTACTCTGTCTTTGTCTTTGTGTGTGAGTTTTTTTTTGCAACTCGCTGCTCTCTCTCTCTCTCTCTCTCTCATACACATATACAAGTTACATAAGCATAAAAGCAGCAAACCGTTTTTTACACGCCAAATTGCCAGCAAACAATAATTTGTTTGTTTATTATTACAATATTCACTGTGAAAAGTCAGTTCTCCTTGAAAAAGGGAGCTTGAAAACTTGGATACAAGTAAAATATATATGATGGTAAAAAAGTTGAAGCAAGGTTTTTTTTGCTAACTGTCCTGTTGTCCGCTAAAATAAACAACATGATGATGGCTTAATATATATTTTTTCTTAAAGAAGCTGTAATTTCTTTTATTCTTTGTATCTCATAATAATAATATATCCCATCTGCTTTTGTTCTTTCCTGTGTTTGTGATTGTGATTACTTTGCTTCACATTGCATTGTATTTATTTAGATCTGCTTCGCTAATTTTTTACTCAGCAATTCATAAAATAGTTCATTCATTATAAACTAATCTTATTGTTTAAGTGTATGTCGACTTATTTTTTTTTGTCGAGAGAGATTTGTTTAACGGTCTTGTGCTTCCAAGCAAATAAAGCCCGAGCTATCATTTTTTTTTCGTATAGAGTTGAAGTTTACAGTTGAGGATATAATAAATGTTTTTCGCCATTGTTTGCGATGAGTAAATCCTCATCATATCCCATGTTACACACACTATTCCCAGGGCTTTTTCACTAGGCCTCCAACAACACCCTATTTTATCCACCATTTTTAGATTTTAAGAAGCTAATGCAATGTAGCGACAGTAATAGAGATAATCGCAACCATGAAATCGTCATTTTTCTCTGGTATGTAGTTGTTGAGCCTGCGTCTCTATTACAAACGTAAAAAGATGTGTACATACATTTTTATTTCTATGCGGATAATAAGCAGGTGCTGATTCAATGTGTAGATAAAAGTGCCTGTGTGTATTCGTTTGTTTTTAAATTGATATAAAACATGTTACAAAATAATAAAAAGGTTTGAAAACGACTACTATAAGCAAGGGAGAAGCGAGCACTATTATAGCTTTTATTATTATATATCCAATTACATACCAATATTATGTAATATACACCCGTTATACTGACTTGTTATCCATTAAAAGCCTATTTGTACGTTTAAACATACTGTGAGTCATTCGATTTATATACGCATACATATATATAGCTGAAAATGTGAGAAAGGGCGAAAAATAACTGTTCCAGAAGAATAAGAAACACTTACGTCTTTTTTTCTCTTGACATTTCCGGGCACTTGAGGGGGACCACCGATTCGTCTTGAGCCACCAAACGGAAAAAATGGGGAATCCGGAGCAAATGATTCATCAGAATATCCTCCGGGATATGAGACCATTACATTGTTTTCTACAGGTGCATACTGATTTTGATAAGGTGCCTTGTCTGCTGTAAAAGTTTTGCAAACAAAAAATACGCATGTATGAAATTTACAGATTACAATATGGGTGCACCAGAGTATATAATGTAATAATTATGATGACAAAGTGGGAATTATGGAGTGATAAAAGTCATGAAAGATTATCGAAATTAGCAGTGTGTTCACGTGCACATGATTGACAATGTTTACTTAATTGGTAATAAATCACATAATACTTCATTTACTCGAATTCCTTGTGCCTCGTTTTTTCAGGAAAACAATTGTCAATTGAAATTAAATTAATTATTAAATAATTAATCTATATCTTAATTAAGTATTCGTGTATAGTCGTTTGCGAATATCTATATATTAAATGATGAGCAAGTTGATGTCTACAAACTAAATCCTTTCTTTGCAAACAGAAGAACCCTTGGATAAGTTGGGACCCATATGTATGCATATCAATAAGGTCCCGACCACAGGCAATCGTGGATTAAATATGGTAAATAAAGTTTTGAATCTTCTGATCGAATAAAATTTTGCTCAGCGAACATTTTTATCTCAACTCAACGTCACACGTCACATCATGAAAGGTTAAGGCTATGATCAACATCATTCAATGGAATTCTATTAACTCTAAAACAAACTCAAATTAAACAAATTTGTCTGAACTTATGTAAACGATGATAATTACTAGTCATCTTGAGAAGATGCATATCAACATACATACATACATTACATACCTCGTGACAAACAAATATGTCTACAACAAGTAGCATGAGAAGGAAACTATGATTTGATTACTTTATCATTAACAAGTTACCAAACACACCTAGCCTTGAGCTAGTTAAAAATAATTGTGGGACATGAAACCATTTTAAGAAGTTTAAGGGAAATGATTTAAAGTAAGAAAACTGACTGAAAACTACTGGCGTGCCTTAGGTACCTGATTGCCAAGTTTGGAAGAAGAAGAAACTTTTCTATGGGAAGTAGCCAGGACTATAAAGGGATATAGCGTTTTGGTTTTGGAATGAGACTTACTTTTCTCCTCTAAATATGTACAGAAGTGGCTATTTTCTACTACCTATGTACGTAATGTATTTTAGGGCTACGACTGGGTTTCATCATTTAGTATAGCTCATAGTAGCTTATTATTATGGAGTCTAAAATCTTAGTCCTCCCTCATCTCTAGAATTCGGACAAGTTAACAGAAAAAATCCAGTTGAATTACGTGGCAAAACAACGAAACGTAACGAAAGCGCAAATGACCAGGCGAACGTACTTGCACGGAAAGTTTACAAATGACTTGGCTTTTACACGTGCTTCCAATAAGGCGTTTATAATTATATATGTGTAAGTTTCCAGTTTTGTTTCCTTTTTTTTCTGATGCGATGATAAAACAAAAAGTGAAGATGATAAGAGAATGATGCATGCTATTACTTACATAAAATAAATATTTATTCAGTGCTGACAACGTAACAACTATGTTGACATGTCTCATTTATTTGCTGGTCAGCACGTACTACTTGACTTAACCTAAATAATTATTAACCAATAAGATAGCCTATATCTATACATGTGTGTATGTTATTTATATGGTACAATGTGCAATCAGTGCAATGTCACATCATTTGCAGTGCTTCCAGGATCAAGAGGGTTAATTAATTAATTTCATTAAGTTATTTATTTATCTATTTCCAAGATTCATGTTTCTGGTCAATGAGAAATGCAAAAATTTACCTATATAAAAAAGCACCATCTTCACTCACTGTATTCCCTTCTTATTTACCTGGAGTAATGTCACATGTATAATAAAAAATTTCAACCTGATATATTATGAAAAGGTTGCATAAGTCTCCACTATACAAGCATGCATTTGCATGTAATTTGCAGTGCTCCAATGTTCAACGTACGATACCCGCCTGTGATCCATGCTCTTCCAAGTTTACCGACTCAGATTTCGGTTCATTCATATATATACAGGCTGTAGCAGCCCTTTGTTGGAAGTTGGCAGCTTATTATACCTATAGTACACAACATGCTACCTTGCACGTTTTTTGCACAAAGGGGTAAGAAATTCCAGGTGTACACTGAACCCGCTAACGGAAGTAATTAAAACACAATGCATTTTCCATTCCCGTACATTCCAAACCTCAGGGTTATCGTTATTGCAAAATAAAACTGATTAAAAACACCAATTTTCCCTTTCACATGCGCATAAAATCTTTCTCACAAAGTTTGTTTCAATTAGCTGTATTATTTTAATTGACGCTGACTGCTTTGCTAATTTTAATTTTCACCAAACCTCATAGTCAACTTTCTTTATAAAATAGGTATAAATATTTGACAGATAAGCTAATAATAATGTTTTTCAACTTACCTGGCTGTTTGTTCGCAATTTTGTTGAAACAGTTTTGAAACACCTCGTAAAGGTGCATCGGCTCATCGTCACTAGCCGCCATTATTAAATGGATTAATTAAAACTACTCTGATCACAACACCATAAAAACTCCATCCAATTATCTAGAGCACTTTGATTTCTAATTGGACTTTTTTTCTTTTATACAAATTAAATGAATACTATTTGTAAAATATAATTATAGTTTAGTTCAAACACTGCTTCATAGTCGTGTCCTTACACTAAAAAACAATTCAATTTTTATTATGTACCGAGGTTATTTAGTGCGTTGAATTTTAATCCGAATAACCACAAAATCCTCATTATATCTTAATCCGGTTTTAAGTGCAAAACCAATAATAATTGTAGCTTTTAAATGATCCACATTCTCACATAGTCAACAGACCACGATTTAAGATTCATTCATCAAGATATATTTTTGTAAAAATTTGTGGTTTAATAAAAGTTGCATGGAAGTTAAATGGACGGCTGTAACTTTTTAGCTGTAACTGTTATAATTTTTCAAAAGATCCGATTTATCTAGATAGAATTTTGACCGCACAAAATTAAACAGAAATACAATTTCTTTTTTTAACTTTACTCGCATCAACAAAAAAGTCTACTCAGTACGGAGCACTAACTCACTGGAACAGTAATAACAGGAATAGCAACAATTAAAACAATTTTTATTTTGGAAGTATTGCGTTTCTGAGCTCGTTGTGATGATCTTTGCACACACACTCAAATTTTAGATACTTTGAAACAATTTATAATATTTGTTTTGAGGAAGCTCAATAGAAGACGAAATTCATGTATAAAAATTACTTTTCCATTATCATGTAGCCCATGTGTTGTTTGGCACAGTTTCACAGTTTAAGGTTAAATACACGGCGTGTTATTGGTGATTTCATACCTTTCTTATTCATTTGTCATGCACTTATCATCATCGGTCTCTCTAATCGCTTCTCTGTTTATTGGGTGTCGTAGTTTTTGTTAAGTGTGTTATATTTGCATTAGATACGGCTTTTAAAATTCTCCTTGTTTTGTTAGCTTTATTGTCGACAGCCTTAATTTTATTACTTTATACTCATTCACTACACTGTCTCTCAATCAAACTTTAATACTCAATCAACTTGTTTTATTGTTTGTTAGTTTAAAGTGTGTGCACTCCAAAAGTAAAATGAGGGAATCCTCGTGCAAACAATATTTCACAACAACACACACAACTTTTTTTTTAGTATTTTCTCTACTGGACAACACTCCAAACCTGGAAAAATGCAAATTACTTTCATAAAATGATTTTCTAAAAAAAATGTGTCTTGTCTCTGTACGTTTTTGTATCACTTTTTCATCTTCTGGCACTTGACCACGTTTATATATTATCTTTTTTTTTGTACATGTACACTTTATGTGTGTGCTTGTGCCAAGTTAATTAATAATAAATACCATGCGAAAACTGTGCGGTCGGTGTGTCTGTTCAGTAGGACGACGGTGTGCAGTAGTTAAAACTCTATAAATCATGTTTATTATTTACAAGGTTCCAATCCATGTTATTATTAAGGTGCCTACGCATGATGATGCGTGGTAATACCCTTCATAGTCTCTTCTCTTCTGATGTTCATATGAGTTCTCTGCTGTTTTTGTGTATGATGATGATGATCCCTGATCCCATCGCATTTTCAAGTCAGTCAGTAGTCGGTAAGTTACTAGTGGAAGTCTAGCAGCAGCAGCCTGTGTCGTGTGTATATTTTATTATTAACAATGAACAACACAATAACAGCAGACACACACACAAACACACACTCTCTCTCTTTCTCGCTCTGAGAAAAAGAAGAGAGGATATAAGGTTTTCTTTCAAAAAAGATCTTCAACAGCTCAACTCAACTCACTTCATTTCATACATTGAACATTACTTCCCATTTTTCCATTCCTTTTTTTCCCTACAATGCAATAATACAGAGAGTTTGTTGGTTGAGAGAGGGACAGAAAGAGAGGCATACACCAGAGGACTACTAGCACTAGTAATCATAGTCATATTACATTATTATAGAAAGAGGTACACGCACGGACACGAAACACGGCGCTCACTCTCTCACATAACAGACACAAGAGAAGAGAATAGGAAACAACCAGGCTGAAAATAAGCAAGTATATTATGAGAATATGAGATGAGAATGAGAAGAGAGCATCGAGAGAGAACACACACTACTACTATTATACTAGTACACACACCGAGAACACAGCTTTTACTTTACTTGATGCTTTTTAAACTTACTTTTATTCTCTTTTTCTCCTTTTGCTTCCTGCCTGCCTGACTTACTCGCTTGCAGCTACACACGTAACGTACACACATACACACACTGGTTTTAGAGCTGAAAAGCTTTTAGCTCCTTTTCAAGCCTTTTCTTTTAATACATTTTCCCCACTTGTCCAAAATACATATAAAAGTATAGGGATGATACCACCACCACATACTCCGCCTGCCACAAAGCCTTTTAGCTTGGCATCATTACTTTTTGGATATCCGTCCTATCCCCCAAAAAAGTTATATCTTTTTGACTCTCGCAAAAAAAAAAACCAAACTGGCCCGTGTACTGATGTGAAGATGATGGTGACGCTCTTCAGTTCAGTTCAGAGAATAACATGCATTGTCTACAAGAGCGATTTTTTGTGGATAAAGTATGCTTCTACATGCTTGCTTGTAGCAGCAACTGAGAGAGAGAGAGAGAGATGTGTGTCTATGTATTTTAACAATTTAACCGTATCCATTCTTATTGCATTGCAACAAGATCCACTTTTAATATTATATTATTATCTGCTTATTCTCCTGATATATCATTCGTTTAAAACATGAGGAGAAGCATGCACCATGCATGTAACAACAACCAACAAGCCAACAAGAGAGAACAGAGAACGCAGAAAAGAAGAGAGTTTGATTGAAGAGCATCATCATCATCATCATTGCTTCATTCTCCAACATATAGGTACACAAAAAAAAATCTTTTCATATTTAAGCAACTATAAATGCATGACATAAAGCATAAATGTATAATACATACCTGTGTGTGAAGTGAATGATATGCGATTAGCTTGAATTCAGCGTGAGTGAGGGAGAGGAAAAAATTAACCTTTTTAAATATACCTATGTATATTAGCATGAGCTTCATTTATGTATGAAAGAGATCTAATATCTTGCCAGTGTTACCTGATACGTTCCGTTGCAATACTCTGGACTGACTCAATGCTGGATTCGGTGATAATTTTCAGGCATATTTTAAATTAATAATACTAAAAATGTAATAAATGAATAATTATATTCAATCATGCATGAGCGTCTGATACCTTTATATCTATATACCTACCAATTTTTTTTATCACCCAAGATATTCATCATGTATCATGATTATCCTTGCCCTTTTAATGAGTTACTTGCTTAGGTATATAATATGCATATACATACTTTGATAAATTAAAAAAAAAAACTTTCATGCGTTTTTTGCGTAAACAAACATAAAAAAGCATTCAAAACTCGACTGAACAATGTAAACCCTTTATAATAAATATTACACACCTACTACGTGAAGTAGTAAAGGCTAATCTTATCAATCACCTTTCTTCTACATTTGTTCAGCGTGTGTTTCAATTGTATTCATCCATCTCATCTCACTCCAAATTGAAGACAGGCAGTCAATTTCCTGTTATTGCAAAAATATTCCCAAAATTTATTCAGGATCATATCTCACAATATAGTCTGCACTCTGCACTATGAATTAAGTTCAAAATTATGCATGAATAATTTTTCACAATATTTCTTATTACTCTTTTTATCTACTATCCATCCATGCTTGAATACGTTTCTGAACTGAAACGTCCTATTCCTTTATTACGGCCAAAAATTCCATACCAAATGATTGCGTTCAACGCTCCGTGTCTATCTTCCTACAAATCTAATTGTGTGAAGCTTAAAACTCCCCTATCTACTTGCTAATTAACACTGAAAACAAAATTTTATTGTTTTATCCAGTTTATGAATTTTGCTTCAGCAAAAGTAAAGCGATATTCATTTGTTTCGATATTGCTTTTGGAGGAACCGTTGGTTTTCGAGTAAAAAATTGTGTAAAATCCCATTTTTCATGGTCTCTCCCGTTTCTAGTTTTTACACATACAACATATAGTTGGTAGCTATGTACCTATACATATGCGTTCTGCGAAAAAAGGCACTGGATGTTGCCTTATTTTTTAAGCATTCCACACTCAGCAGCAGCAGCATCAAGTAAGCTAGACTATAGACTGTATGCGAAGAAATAAATAAATACAGTTAAAGAATCGTGTAATCATGAAATGCATATTTTCTTTAGTTTTGTTGTTGTTTTTAAAAGAGACTTGACTCGCGTCATAAAAGATATGAGAATAAATATGTATAGTGTTTAAAAACGATGCAGAATCCCCCTGAAAGTAAATATATTCTATTTTTCATACACCTGTTTGGACATTCCATAAATACTGTCAGGAAAATGGGAGATCATAGGCCTTTTAAATACGCATCGTTTTGAAGTTCAAGTATTTAAAAAACAATTACCGTAGCTTGATGCCGTACATCATCACCAACGATTTTTATGATTCAAATGATTTAATTTAGGTATGAAATGCATGCAATTCTTCGTTCGGAGGTATGCGTGCGAAGATTTGTCGACAAAATTGAAGTTCTTTATAATGTCTATATAAAGGTACGAATCCAAGTTCACGTGCAGATTTAGCATTTTATACTACAAAGGAAATGAAATGCACCCATCGACCTTTTGGAAGATTTTTTTTATCATGGTAGATGAACAATGTCCAAAAACGAAAATATCAAAGAAATATGTACTATCACTTCAAAAATCAAGTACATTTGTTGTATTAAACTCTAAGGGACATTATAAATAAGGACCGTTATGCAAGTCACAACCCTCTGTTTTATCTATTTCCCAATATATTTTTGATTGATTTTGACGTTACATATAGTATTTTATTTTAGTAAAGGAACGAGCACTGTGCAATCTATGATATTGCGGAGCTTATATATTGATATCTATATTCACATGCCAAAATTGGGTACCTAACTTTAACTTTACTGTAACATTTCGCCGTGTCGTAATTTACCATAAATGCAAATGATGCTTTTAACTGTCCACAACAGCATCACATTTGGAGTCCATCATTACGACAGCGTTGAATATGATTATGATTTCAACAATTAGGGTACTTTATATAATATGATATGTAATTATAATGAAGTTTAAATGATTTTATGCACGAAATAACCACTAATCTGTAGAAATAATTTTCGGAAAGTAAAGTAAAAACAAGAACCCAATGTGTTCATAAGTGCTAAAAAGATTTTTTTATTAATTCATTTCAAACCAACACATCTTAATCATTTAAAATTAGAATAATTACAAACGAAAAAAGCCACACACGTTATGCGTACCCATTTTATCAACATAAGCATCATTCCCTTTTTCCATTGATAACCGTTCTATAATCTGTATTTTCATACGTATTTAGATAAATGAAGAAAAATGAAGAATAAATAATTTGTAATGATTGAATAATTTTAAATGGAAATATACTAGCGGGAGCATAAGTGAATGTATAGCATATTAGCAATCTCATTTTGCTACAGGCGAAACTATGTTCCTTGGGAACACGAAAAACAAAAAAAAACGATAGCCCTTAGAGGACAACACAACGTGGATATGATAAGGGTAATAATAACAAATCATTATGATTCAAAGTAGGTAATATAACAACACCAAATGCTAAACTATAGGCCAGTCTACTATCTTTACCAATAAGACCATTTCCCAAAAAGAACTCTACAAGAAATTAACGTCGTCTATCCCGACGGCGTGACGTACTTCTAGACCGCGATCTTGTTCGACGATTTCGTCGACGGCTGGTATACCTGCTTGAATGATCTCTTGACCTGGACCTAGACCTGCGACGAGTCCGACTACGAGTTCGGCTACGAGAGCGAGATCTGCCACGACGTCGAGGAGATTCACGCTTCCGTGATCGTCCTCCACTCCGGCTCCGACTTTTACTTTTACTACGACTCCGGCTTCGACTCTTTTTACGGTCGCTGCGATTTGACTCCCGTCTGGTTTTCACATCTTCTTGTGATATAGGACGACTTGTTGTGGCCTTTCCAGATTCAAGAGATAAACCATTCCCCTTGGGACCCTTTTCTTTGTCATCGTCAGACGAGCTATCTTCCCAATCCTTTAGACGCTTACGCAGTAGCTCACGTCTTAAACGCAGCTCTTCTTCTTCGTCCTCTTTGGACGGCAAGTCCTCAATGGCAGCCTTTACTATGCTACTCGGTTCGTTGTCATTTTCGTTTTCGCCATTGTCATCAGCGCTAACAGTCGAGTAGTTAGTAAGTGGTTCAAAGCCTTGTATTTTTCCAGAATCCGAGGCAGATTTGCCAACTTCGGATTCAGGTTGTTTGTCGTCTACCTTTCGATTCCTGTATAAATGCTGATAATATACTGGCTCATTAGTGGTGGCAGCTAGCTGAATTTGTGCAGTTAATTCTTCAACAGCTTTATCGGCTTCTGAAACCTCAGGTGCTAAAACAATATCTTTAGATTTATCCTCATCAGAACCGTTATTACTATCCTTATCAGGACTTGAAGGACTTTGAGGAGGTTTATCCTTATCCTTATCATGTTGTTCTTCGTGTCGTTTCTGTCGTTCTTCCTGGCGTCTTCGGATTTCTTCATCTCGTTGCCGACGCTGTTTTTCTTTTTCCTATATTGCACATACATAAATGGTCAAGTGAAATAATCGTTACATTTACAGAAATTCAAAGTACATAAATGTAGGTACATCATGATGGAATCATTTAAATTTCAGACCTCGAATTCTTTCATAGAGATAACTCTTCTGGATTCAGCGCGCCAATGTGGTGGTGTTTTGCTCCTGCTGCGCGACCGACTTTTGGATACTGGTCTATAACACTATATAAAGATGTTTTATAAATTCACTATTTAATGAGAAAATGCAAACATTAGTTAGTATGCGTATCACAATTTTCATTATTTACTCACAATTCTGCCTCTGCCTTTGACTTTCTTTCCGTCATTATTTCGTCCCATTCTACCGTAACGATGAGCCTCTTTTTCATTCCTGTTTCCTGACCGTTGATCTCTATCTTTGTCACGTCGATCCCGGTCTCTGCCCCTGCTACGACTTCGTGACCGATTGCGACTGTGGCTTCTACTACGACCTTTCTTGGAATGTTTTTTACCATCATTTTTATCATTATCGGTCTCGACCTTACTTTTTTCCTTGGGTCCCCCGCGCATTAAAAATTTATTTTCAGGTATGGATGGAACCTCTCCTTCTTTAACAGTACAGAATACTTTTGGAGAACTGTATCGAAACGAAAATAAATTGCCAACATAAAACGTCAAGAAAATGTTTTTGAACACTACCAATTTCGTTTGAATTCCCTATACCTTTCTTCTTCAGAATCTGATGCACTGCTGTCATCTTTATCCTTACGCTTTTTATCTTTCTCGCTGTCACTATCTGTAAGCTCTCCAGAAGATTTTTCAGATTCGCTGACCTGCTTCTTCTTTTCTTTTTTTGGTTTCTTTTCTGCAAAATCAAATTCAATATCAAATGAATTATAACGGCTGTGTGGTTGTGACAATGATGTTCTTTTTAATATGCTATAAATATTACCTTTTTTCTTCTTTTTAATTAAAACAAGTTCCCCCGTGTCTGATATACGAACATCTTGCAGTGGCCTTGACTTGCGATCCACAGGTAGTCCTTCGATTTGCTTTACTATTGATTGACCATATACTACTCTTCCGAACACAACATGGATACTAAAACAGAGTAATGTCAAATAATCATTATTATAGATATTCATTTATTTATTTATGATAATGTATCAGCAGTTGGAAGCTAGTTCAAGTTACTTACCCATCCAGATGTGGAGCAGCTTGAGTAAGTCTAGTTTACAAGAAGAGACAAAAACATGGGATTTATTATCTCAAATTGAGATCATCAAAGTTAGGGTAATCAACCACTGACTTCAATTTACGAATTCTACGCAAGATAAAAAATAATTGTATTCTAAGTAAATAATACGATAGATTTTGAATATCACACACTAGCGTACGCACGCATCTCGTATATACTCCAAAATTAATTGCATTAACACGATGTCTTCACGAAGCTACGGTAGAATTAAAGTAATCAAAGTTCATTCCAGTCCAAGTCCTGCAAATTACCTGTTTTAAATATTTCCGACGACGCTCCTTGTATTCTAACAAGTACATTGCGCCTAAAAATGGAATTAGTGGGTTTCATTCAAATGACTTGTTTTAACTTACACAAAAAATTGCGACCCATTGGTGTCCTTCCCACGGTTAGCCATGCTAAGAAGAAATGGAGCATCATGCTTCACGTCAAAACTTTCATCTTCGAATGTTCCTCCGTAGATTGACTCTCCTCCAGTTCCATTTTGTTTACTGAAATCCCCTCCCTGGATCCTACGTTGTTTATCATGTTAAAACGTTTTATTATTGACTATGTAGTGTTTCAAAATACAAAATTTGGCTCGTTAATACACGGGCTTCTTACATGAAATCCTTAATCACCCGATGGAATACTGAGCCTTTGTAATGAAGAGGCTTTTCAGTAGTCTTCCCGATCCCACATTCTCCCGTGCAAAGGGCCCGAAAGTTTTCAGCAGATTTTGGGGCTGAATTACTAAACAGCTCAAATACAATTCTTCCGGCGCTAACACCGCCGATCTCGACATCAAAATAGCACCGAGGAAGAATGTCGCCACCTTTTGCAGTTGCCGCTGCCACAGAGTTATCCTCCGTTTTATCTTTCTCCATTGTTTCCCCAACGGTCATCTGGAAGAAAATAATAGGTACCTGCATTGATCAGGCACAAGAAAAAGATTAGCCACAATGAAAAAGACAAATAATTACAAAATAAATATGTGAACTTTGTAAACGGAATTCCTTGTACAAATTGATTAATTTTATTGATGACGGAAGCTTTTTACCTTTACGCAACACCTTAGGATCCCTGAAAAGGAATTGGGTTTCCTTAATCCCAAAGACAAGGAGTTAGTTTTCGTAAAATTTGTCAACAAATCCCCACTAAAGGAGAATGAATGGTTAGAGAGATGTCCCTATTTTTCAAAGGGATTGACAACGCCAAAATGGTAATTTCATAATTATCTATAATTGAGTAGAATTCTGCTGTATAAACGAACGATTTAACTAACTTTTAATTAAAAACACAATGCCGGAGTGCGACCCGATATGCAAACAACACAGAAATGTTGTTGTGATGATTTTAACAGAAACCTCCCCACTCTATACAGCTCTGCAGTAGGGAAAGATGGGGTGAATTGAGAGACGCTTTCGTCAGTCATGTGCTACTTCTACGTGGCCATGGGGTAGATAGATACAAACAACGGCTGATAATGCTATTTTTAATGTTTTATGCAACATGCTCCTCTTCAAGTCGTAACATGCATGCGTCTGTAGTCTGGTATGTGTAGTTTGGCTAAATCCACATTAATTATAAATAAGTAAATAAATTCAGAAAACTAAAAAATGAATGAATGATATGGCATTTTTAACATTTTTTATCGCATCTACAAAACTATGTTTATGTAACAAAATTGAAGTCTTTTTCGTGTATTTACTTTCTTCGGGATTTAGCAAAATGTAGTTTATTGCTTTCATTTTTATCAATCAAAAAACGCAAAACATCAAATGATGTGAGTATCGAGGCAAAGACATATATATCTCTCTTTTATCACTCTCATTTACTCTTATTATCTAGTTACATAATGAAGCACGGCGATATCATAATATTGACCGGTAAAAAGAGATTTCGGAATAAAAATATTTTTAATCATTCTGTAACAATAATTGCCCTAATCTTAGAGTTAGTTGGTGAACAACGAGGGCTGGAGGTCTTTTGAAATACACGCTTATACATAATATTATCCGTACACTAAACTTCAACTACGCTACATATTATATATATTTTTACAAAATTGTTTCGAACTTCACTGAGATGCGAGACAGTGCAGTAAAAGTTTACACACTTATTAAATGTATTTTTGTAAATACATATGTTTGACTTCATGGTAATGGTAAATCATCATTAAAAACTTCTATATCTAGCGATGGTGGTTCATCATCACTATCCCAATTTCTACCATGGTCGTCTTCCACGGCAGTTAATAAGGGAAGTCTGGGAGATCCTGGTTCTTCTAGCTCTATGTAGGTTGGTGATGAATTTTTGTTGTTTTCGTCTTTATCGTCATCTGAGGAGGTAGAATTAGCAATACCGTCAGTAATTGCTGTGAATTGCAAATCAGATATGCTTTCTCCACATGCGATGTTAATGTTGTCTGAAGGAGGAAAAGAGCATTCATCTTCCTCTACGTCACTATCTTTTTTAACCGCGACATATTCTTCCCAATGTGTTGTATGTACTGACGTAGGCGTAGATAATGGATGATCTTCCTCTAGTCCACTTCCATTTTTAACGGCGACTATTTCCTCCTCCAAAATTACATCGGAACTACGAGGAGAATGAACATTTCCTTCTAGTTCACTTTCTTCACTTTCATCTTTATATGTGAAAATTTCTTCCAAATGTGTGCTAATATTTAAAGTTTCATCATTTACGTTCTGGCTTTCCAAAGATACCACCAGGGTTTCCTCGTTTTCAGATTCTGATTGTATTTCCGCCACGACGACTGTCTCTTGAGGAGAACTTTGGTGATCTTCATTTTCAAGAGATACATTATTATTCAATGTTTCCGCAATGTGTATTTCTGACTCACTACTAGAGTAATTGTCTAATTCCAAAATGGAGTCGACAGATGCTTCCAATGAATGTTGCACCGTTCCTCTTCGTTCGTTTCCGTTTAGTGTTTCCACTTTTGTACACATTTCTGCTTTCTCTTGTTGTTTGTTCTCTATGCCTGATTCATCATCGTCAATTTGCAAAATATTTAAAATATCCATATCACTAATATCATCGACGTTGTTAATTTGCAACATATCCACATCACTATTTTCACCGTCATTTGAGGTACATTGGGTTTCTTCCTGACCTTTAGTTAATTCTGCTTCGTCGGTGTGTATTTGTGACATTACACTATCAATATCCATACTAATATCTTCCTGACTCATTGGTTCTGGCTCTTCTGCAGCATAACACGTATCATTATATTGATGTTCAAAACCCTGCTTATCTTCTGTAGCTAAAGTGGGTGATTCAGCACCTGGACTTTCCAATGAATCTTGGTCTACTGACTCAAGACCAAGACTATTGTTATCTTGTACATCTGTATTACATAGGTCTTCTGGAAATTGTGCATTATCGTTTAGCTCATCATCATTATTGTCATTAGTGTATTGGGAACAACTTTCGAAGCTCTGTCCACATTCACTTTCTTCAGCTAATTTCTCCATTAAAGAATCTGTAGAGCTATTAAGTTCATCTTGTGTAGGTGAAGGGATTTGCGAATCCAGATCTTTATTTTCATTTTCACCTACTGAATCACGATCCAGAGCATCACAAGAAACGGCTTCAGAATTGAAATCGTTTTTAGTTGTTTCTGTCTCATAGGTTGGTTTGTCTTGCGTCAGCTCTGTATAAGACCCTTCATCATATTCTTGTTCTCTTTTATCTTCTGGAGTTGCACTTGTACTGTTCATTGCAGGTATTTCTGCTACATCGAGAAGACTTTCATCAACTGGTGGAGTAAAATTATTTTGGCTTGAAACCTCTGTTGCTGGAATTAGTTCAGGTTCTGTTGAACTTTCTTCTTCAGGTGTACAAAAGTCGTTTGTATTTGTTTTTTCAAGAGTTATTTCTTTTTGAGAATCATCATCATCTATGGACGCATCATTATCGACAGGAGCAATCTTGTTCATTGTACTGCTATCACCGTTTGATTCATTTAAAGTAGGATCTTCATCCTCCTTAAAATCAAACTGAATTATTGTTCCTGACATTTCAGAACAGTCTGCCAGTTCAGGTGCTTCATTCTGCACACTTTCACACACACTTACATTCTCACATACATTTGAATTTGAATCGCTTTCATAATCTGGGTTAAATTGGGTTATGTTTGCATCCGGCAAGATATACATGTCACCTATCTCTTCATCTTCACCTCTAAGTACATCACCGTCTAAATCGCAAGTGATAGATTCAGCTTCCTTAGCAGGTTTGTTGTTTGATGATATTGTTGAGTAGAGATTGTCTTCTGGAGTAAGATTTGCATCTGGAATAACCTTTTCTGGATCTGTAGAGTTCTCATCCTGTGATATTGATGAATTTGGGTTAAACTTGGACTGGTCTGCTACAAAAAGTAAGCATCAAATGAAACTTTGTTTTGATGGCTAACATGTTGCCCGTACGAATGTCACTTGTTTCCCTTCAGTTTCTTACTTGTCAAACGTATCGATGATCGGCAACTAGGAATTAAATGTTCGCTACGTCGCGTCACCCTTTTTCCCGAGTTCGAATTTGTGGTTGAGGGAGGTAGGGAGCGGGTATTACTCCTTCGAGTCTCGTTTATGAGGAGTACCTGCGAAGGTTCCTCCTCAGCAGAAGACGGCGAACTAACTTCAATTATCTCACAATCTGAGTTGCTATCACCCTGTGTAAAGTTTTCTTTCGCAACATCCTGGCTGTCTTCCTCTTCTAATGTAGTCGGAAGCACATACTGTTGTGTTTCGTTTGCATCAATTGATGTTAACGGGATAGAATTTAAAGTTGCGAATGATTTGTTGGCTGTAACCTGCTGGAGTCCAACACGATCTGATCTACTTGTTAATACATCATAATCTGAAAATTAATCATGGCATTAATATGTAAAATTGCTTAAATGTACCAGATTTTATCATTAGGTAAGTGTCTAATAACAGGTAACATAATACAAATAATAAAATTGAAGTTCCAAAGAAGGACCTCTTTAAAAATCATCAAGCATGCAAGCAAGAAATATCCAAAGTCAACTGTATAGTAAATTAATTCACAAGAGACATTCCATGATGTGAGACTCACCACCTTCATTACTGTCATTATCGGATGATTCGGACTCACAATGAATCGGTTGAAGGTTTAGTTCACTGAGCTCTCCATTAGTATCAAGATCAACCGGTGATATAATGTCGTCTATGGCCAATGGATCATCATCTTCTATATTTACCTCTTCGGGGGGTAAAGCACAATTTATTTTTGGGTAGAGCATAGTTTGGTTCGACTCTTCCACATTATTCTGAAAAATTTGGTCACAATTTTGAAGCCCAGATTGTGATTCGAAATCGTCATCAATACTATTACCATCTTCAACTTCTGTAGAATTCCCAGATTCGGGATCATAGTCAGGATCAGAGCCTACGCCATTACACATCGTCGCGTCATTCGTTGGCGCTGCTTGAATCTTCAACATCTTGAGATCAATGTGCTGTTGAGGGTCATTTGCCTTCCTTTTCCGAAAATTTTGTTCTGACATAACGGCATTATTATTCACAGGGGCATGGAATGAATTCGAGGCGGGCTTTTTGATGGAAGTATTTAGAATTTCCTCCACAATTTCTATATCTGAATCTATCTCATTAGAGTCGACATCAGCGTCTTCATTTGTTTTTGGACTTTGAAAAACATTTTTTATCTCCTCTACAGTTCTCATTTTTTTCTTTTTCAGTCGTGTAGATCTCTTCACAGGATTAAGGATATCGTGATCGTGATACTTTTCAGGCATTTCTTCCCGTGTTAACCTTTGCACTTCAACGCAGCAAGCAATTAGATATCTCAAAGGCTTTGAGCCTTTTTCTGCATGCTTTACGACAGAATCGGCCACCTTTATCCAGTCCTCTTCCTCATCATAAGGTCGTTTTGCCTTGCGTCTTAATCGTTGATTAATAATTTCTTCTAATTGTTTTACTGGAGTAACGGAACGTGCGTTACGGGATGGTGTGGCCGGAGATTCACTGTCACTTTTACGTTCCCCATCACACTCTCCATGTGGCAACAGGGAAGAATTGAGGTGAGTGACCAGGTCATGGTCATCATCGCTATCCAAGCAGATTATTTCACTAGCGTCGTAGTAATCTGAAGAAGACTTTATTTTCGCATCGGCTACTTGAGATTCAACGATTTTAGGTAGGGGGTCGAATTCATTTTCGCCCATGTTAGTAGATGATTTACAATTTGGGGGATCTACGCAATCCTCATTGCATTTTTGTATAGTTAACTCTACTTTAGAACTACTGACGATGTCATTCGTTGTTGTATCAAGTGCTTCCCGTTGAATTTCCACCCCTTCTGGCAAGATTGAATTAATGTTTTCTTCATCAACAGCAGGTCGATCGGGCTTGGTCTCTGATTGTTTCATTTTATTTTCTGCGCGTTCTTGCATATCAACCATATCTAAAAGATGATAAATTACTTCTTCAGCACCTTCCACGCATCCATCATCAGGTGTCGGTGTTGGTCCCCTTGGTATATTCCCAGCTAATAAGCAAGAATCAGTATTGAGGTCATTCTCTCCAATTACACTTTGTTCTTCAATAGGCTCATATCCTTCTTTGTTGGGAATGTTGGAAACTTCAACATTAGCGACAAGGCTTCCCAACTTTTCCGGGTTTTCTACAGATGAGCAGGTATGGAATTGTTCTGTCATTGTCAAGTTGGGTTCTAAACTCTTTGTCGAAATATTGTTTTCGTTCGATTTTAATGTGCAAGATATTTCAGTTTTAGACAGTTTGGAGCAAACTGATTCTTCTTTAGAGGAGGATGAAGATGTCTGGGCAGATGGTACAGCCGAGGAGAGTGGGGATGGTATTTTGACTAGGGTCAAACTGTCTGAATTTCCTGCAAAAGAATCAATTATTTCATGAGTGTATAACCATGATAATGCGTAAAACAAAAACGTATACAGGAGAACTAGGTGAATACAATTAGACGTATTTATACCAATGTTAAACTGCATAGAAAGTTAGTGTTTTACCAGAAGACTTGGAGTTGGCTTCTGTGGTGGCTATTTTAGGACCAGGTTGCTTCGCCAGTGGGTTAAAATCTTTTTCTGTCAGATTTTGCATTGGTGAATTTTGAACTATTTCTTAAAAGATAAAATCATAAAATAAAATAATTTCAAAATATCACATACAGTACCGTATTTGTACAACTGCAATGAATTAAGTTTGGCATGATCTCATTGTTCTCTTTATTTTTTAATGTTATATATGTAATGTTAAAATTTTTAGAATCAGCTCACCAGTTTTAGGTTTTCTATTTATCAGTAATGAAACATGTTTCAGAGAATCCAGTTTAACCGTAAAAATCCCTGTGGAATTTATTTCCCTCCCGTTGGTGCCACTTTCCTTTAAAGATGTTGACTTTTCCAGTTCATGAAACTTTGTCGGCTGCTGACAGTCCAGGTGCTTAGTTTCTTCGCTTAGATGCTTATTACTTGCGATGTCATGTTTCTCTTTGACTGTGTGTTCACACACTTGTTCAACGTTTTCCACATCTGTACTCAGCAACTTTTTTCCGTTATCCTGCATATCAACGTCGCCGATCTTTACTGTTTCCTCTTTGGAGCCCTCAGTAGTACCCAGCGTGTTATAATTACAATCATTCATACCAATTTGAACATCAATATGTGTGATTTCTGGTGAATTTTTAGTCGAATCTTCCGGGACAGCAACAATAGTAGGATCAATTGAGGTGACAACTTCTGCTACAGATAAAGCGGTTGGGACACTTTTTAAAGTGTTTTCAGATTTGCTTTGGGTAGACTCCATTTCTAAAGGCTCCTTCTTCTCATTGATCAACAAAGATACCCTGTGCTCAGACTCAATGTTTGTTTTCGTCTCGATGCTTTCCAAACTTATTCTGCTATTT
>JAHZNC010005183.1:0-28928 GCA_027744095.1 Zhuqinia jingwanae | reverse complement strand
AAATAAGTTTTTATGATTTTTTATACATAACATAGTTCATGCAATACAATGGTTTGATATACTACATCCTACACTTATTATTATTATTATTATATTTTTCCTCAAAGTAAAATTGCCATATATTCCGCGAAATGATGTGCTTCACTTGACTACATACATACCTATGTATATAAAATAAACCACAATCCCTCTACTTGCAGCAGCAGCAGCTTTTTCAAAGCTCTTCAGGTTGTTACTTCCTGAGTCCTAAATCTTTCCTCTTTTTCATGGCTTTCCCTAGTTGAAAAAATATATTGCAAGTATAATAAAGATGGATAGATATAAAAAAACCAACTCACCACCATCATAAGTACTACTGTGTACGCGGTGTGCTCTAGATTTTCCAAAAAAAAAAAAAATTCAATTGAAATCTTCCAACCATAATCACAATTTTTTCCCTTCCCTTTTTCTCTCTCTTCTCTCCTCGTATTATACCTTCCGGTAGATAAATTCCAGCAACAGAGAGAATGAGGAAGTGTACCATGTACGGTTATGATGATAATACCCCAGACAATATGTTAAATTCATTTTTAGTGTGTGTGTTTGTGTGCGTTCCTCCTGCTCCTTTTTTTGTATATTGTTTGTGTGTGTTTTTTTGTACATTGCACTGGATACCACAGAGTAGGGAAAGGAAAAGCCACAACAAACAACATCGGATTACTTATTTATCAACGTTATTTTCTGTTCCTGCGTATATAACTGTTGTGCTATGAATAAATAATGTTACATAATATTTCACTACTACATATAAACGTGCAAGTAGGTACACGTGTTTATATTTATGGATGTATATATTTACATATACAAATACTATTATGTGTTTTAGGTGAATATAAATACATGCTGACATATTGTAGTGTTCTTTAATAATAATGCTCTTCCTAGTTGTTTTTTTTTTTGCGTTTTTGTTTTTTTAGGGATGCACCACTGCGTGGCGTATTTTTTAGGAAGGAAATTGCATTCACATCCATAAATACTACTGTAGTGGAGTAGAGGGACCATGAGGAAGCATCTCTTGTTGTTGTTATTTTTTTTCAAACTGCTGTTCTCAGAGAAGAAGGGGAAAAACCACTGTGATTTCCTTCTTTAAAAAAAATATTTTCCTCTTCTTCTTCTTCTTCTGCTTCTTCTAGTTCTTCGTCTCCCTGTCACATTTTCCCGGTTTTCTATACACTATCACACACATATAAAAGTGCATATGTATAGAGAAGTATGTCATATATATATATGTTTGTGGAATGAATGTAGAGACATAAAAAATGAGTGTAATAATGGTGGCGTAGCCCAGTACCTAAATAAAAAGTTGAAAACAAAGAAGGAAAAAAATATGCACAGCATTCCCTCCATGCCATTGTTTTTCCCTCCTTTACTTTCACTTTTTTGACATGAAGGGGAAACCCTTTTGTCTCTCGTAACAATTCCCCTGCAAAATTATTTTCCGTCCGTTTTCTTCTTTCGTTTTTCGCCTCCCTCATAAGTATATGCGTACAAAGCTCTTGAAAACAAGGGACCTTGTGTGTAACATATAAACTAACCTTAAATATTCCACTTATATGCTACATTTCTGTAATTGTATTTTCTGAACAGTATCTGTTATAGTCTATATACATATAAGAATGCATACTACATAATAATAATAATAATAATAATAATAATAGTAATAACTATATATCTAGCAGCAGAAGCACACCATCATTAAGACTGACATTACCGCTGCCATTATTACAGCAACTATGAGCATGTGAGTTGAAAGAACACACACGATTTAAAATGAAGTCTCTCTCTTTTTCCCTCCTGCCAAACACACACACACACACACAAATACACAGAAATATATACAATTTCTCAACAAAAGAGTAAAAAAAAGAATTGAAAGAATACTAAAGCTAGCAAAAAAAACAGAATATTGTGGAAAATAGAATAAAGCAATTGTTTGCCGGTTTATTTTTATTTTTGGCAAAGCCAAAGAAATACAGGTACATATATTTGGTGCATTAATATATGTACACATCTATATATTGTATTATATAGCCAATTTGCCCAAAAGCCAGAGCAATAGTAATGGAGTTACAAGGTTAAACAATGAAAGCCCAAAACACACACACACAAACAAACACAAAAAAACAAACACATTGTTGATGCTTCTCTGCTACTGCTTCCACTGCTGTGGAGTGGTAATGGGTTCCTTTCTCCACTTTTTTTAATATCCTTTTCTATTGCTGTTTATCCGGGAGAGGGAAAATGTAGTTGCTGCTTTTGTATTTTGGAATTGGATAGCGGCGAGAGAGGGAGAGAGAGAGAGCAATGGAAAGAGTGCACAATGAAACGGCAACCTACGGAATATACAGCTAATTATTCGTTCTGTTTGTTGTTGTTGTTGTTGTTCAGCTGCTACTCCTCCAGCTCCTGTTTTGCTACTTGTATTGTTGTTTTCGGCTCTCTTGTTTCTCTTTGGTCACTACTACTTCTACTGGTAATTCTGATGTTACCGCTTCTACTTTGTACTGCTTCTTCCTTTCTTTATACTTTGCTCCAAACTCTGCTCCATGTATACATATTTCTCCCTCGTGTAATTTCCTCATTGAGCTTCTGTAATGGCATTTTACTCGGTGAAAAGTGGCAGGTAACTGCCAACGACAGCTTTTGCATTTTCCTTTTCTCTTCTCTTTCTCTCTCTCTCTCTTTTAACCTGCCATTTTCAAATGGGAAATGGTAGTGGTGGTTGGTGTTGGGGGTACAAAACCCTGTTTTTCCAAGAAGGGCATATCTGTAGAAATTGGAATGACACGACAACACCAGGAGCAGGAGCAGTAGTAGTAGTAGCAGCAGCACCATTCTTTTCTTTTAGCTAGTGCTGTTAGTTGTTTGGTCCAAGTTCCCAACAATTGACTATTATCCCCATCAGCAACGTTGACAACAAGAGAAAAAAATATATATGCTACTAAAGCAGCCAACTACAGTTTTGTGTGTGTGTTGTGTCGATACCAGAGAGAGAGAATCACAGAACACAAATATAAAAAAAAATCTCCTACTTCTTCTTTTCATTTTTCTCTTTGTGTATGGAACAGTAGTAATAGTGGTTACTACTGACGCTCTCTTTTTTCGGAATCCGTGTTTTTCCTTTCAAATTCTCCACTATTCTGTATGTGTGTGGTTCTTATAAACTTTGTTTCACTTCTTTTTCTTCTACTCTGCTTTGCATTATCCCTTTTCTCGTTAGTTTCCCATTGTTTTTTCCCTGTTCTTCCATTTTCAGTTTGTACGCTTCCCATCATCATGATGAGAAGACATTCTTCTACTCTAGTACAAATTATGTTGCGCCTTACATTTCATCGTGTGTGTGTTTTTTTTGCTTTCTCTTCCTTTTCCCTGCTCTACAAAAGTGTAGGTGGAAAGAAACACGGAAATTGTCTTGTTTTTCTATTCACTTTGGTTGTGACACTACTCCACCTGAGTCTACTACAACTTCTACCATCACCAATGCTGCTACTACTTCTTTTACACGCGGGTGTCTGTGTACAACTTTGCTCAGCTTTTTAGCAGACCCATTTGTTTCACTCACTATATTCTGACTTGACTATGGACTATGGGCTCTTTTCTTTCTTTTTTTTTCTCTCTCTCTCTCTCTCTCTTGTCTTCAAAATGTCCACCACTGTTGTTCTTCGGTGAGTAGATTAAATGCGACACCGTGAAGGATAGAAAAGGAAATGCCAGCAACAAAAAAATTATATACAACGACCAACAAGAAAGAAACTAGTTTTTTTACAAATAGATTTTTTTGTCTTTTCATGTCCTTATGTTGTCTTCCTCTGTGTTTCCCAAAAAATACTGAATAAATACATTATTTAGCTTTTTGACAGTTTCCTTCATTCCTCTTTTCTTCCCCATTCAATGTCTCTCTGCTTCTAAAAATATAAATATAAAAGCTGTAGGGCTTGCCCTGTCCTCGCAGCCCGTTCTCTTCTACTACTACTATTACCACCACTACTACCACCACTACTACAACTACTATAATATAAAGGTATATAGTAAGGTGATAGTGTGTGTAGTAACAACAACAGTATTATTTTGGAACAGGCGACAACTTGTCTCATTTCTATTTTCACGCTTGAGCAGCTGAAGCGGTGATGTGTAAGATATATACATACCTATAATAATAAATAAATATATATATATATATATATATATATATTATATATACACACGTGTCTCTTTCATTCCTTTTCTCTTTTCGTCCGTCCATCCGTATGGGGGGGGTTGGTAGATGTGTGTGTGTGCGTATTGTATTGTATCGTGTACGGTGTCTACGTTTTTCTGCCAGAGTTTCTTTTTGTCGTGCCCCTCGTCCTTCTGTTTTGTTTTTCTTGTTTTTGTGTTTTCCACTGTAACTTAATTTTTTTATCTCGCCAGGGATTGAAATTGAGCAATGAGCTGGCTGTCTTGTATTTATTAATTTTATTTTGTCTGCTACTGTACTACCACACACACACACACACACTAATCTTTACAATGTCGTGTGTTGCTCCTATTCTGCTTTAACTTTTATCCTTCTTTTCTTTTTCTCTTCTTCTTTTTCTGACCCTCTCTCTATTGTTCTTTGGCTGACTTGTCATTATCCTTATTCTTTTTTGTGAAGAAACAAAAAAATCTACAAATTTGTACATGTTCCCTTTGCTACTACTAATACCACTACAATTACTACTACTAATACTAGCCATTCTATTATGTACTTTGTGTTTCTTTCAATCTTTTTTGTATTATGTGTGCTCATGTAGTAGTCTCATAGTAAATGATAAACCACTGTTTTCTTCTTTTATTTAAAAAAAAAAAAAAAGAAGAAGTTTTTGGTTTTTTTCTTCTTTGGTGTGAATTGTTTGTAAAAAAAATTCATTACATCTTTCTATTATTTATTTTTGTGTTTTGTCTAAAATGAACAATTGATGTATGAATATATGAAGGGGGAACGCCAGGGATCATGATTATTGTTTCATTGAAATGGCAATTTTCCCCAGAAATAAAAGGACTCTAAGATAAAAGGGATGAGATGAAAATGATGGTGAAAATGGCGATGATGATAATTCCACTGAAAATCTGCTTTGACTTTTATTTTTAGACAAAAGACAAAAGGAAATACACAACAAACTGTCTACCTATGCACTTACGTACCTTTTTGTACTTTGGAGAATTCAATTTGTTTTCGTGGAAAACTCAAATGAATTTTTTTTGTCATATTCGTCATGACAAAAACAGGAAAGTTGTAAGCGACTTTACCATATTTTTTTTGTACCGGATGGATCCCTTTTCCTTTTCTAAAACGTACATAAAAGTGAAACGTTTTTTATCGATGTATGTATATGTATAGGTATACATATAGACAATTCACAAGTGATAAAATGTGGGTGTGTTGAAAATGCATTGTGCAAAACATAATGCAAGAGTTTTTTTTATTACTATCTGTATTCTCACTTTCAACTTTGTATTCATCGCCACAACAGCTTGGAAATAAAAAGCTCTCTGCCAATCTCTGCATAAAATAAGTAAATAAATTACGCCTTTTCTTCTTCCTTCCTTTCGTCCTTTACATGGTTTCCTAATCTTTTGTTAGCAGCTCTACCTTCTTATTCCTGATCTTCTTATGACGATGATGATGATAAGATAAAGCAAAAAATACCACATAGAAATCTGGTATGGCGACAATGTATACACATTTCTTTCAGCATTCTTAATTGAGTTGGAGAAAGGGAGAAAAGAAATGAAGCCAGAAAAAAAATCTGTAAGAGGATCGGTTAGTCGTCACCATCGTCATAAAACAACAAGGAACAAGATGCTACCCTTTTTTTATATACACCTATTTTCATTCCCTGTATTTAGTGGGATTACGAATTATTATTATTTGGTGGAGCAGCAAAATTTCTAGAGCAAGCGCAAGTTTACAAAATATATACCTATACCTCGTACTTACGTATATAATAATAATATGGATGTATTTTGTAAGGAGATCCAAATAATAATAAAAAATATACAATATGTATCATCATCATTCATCACATTGAAACATCCTTTTAATAAACAAGAAAGGGAGTCTGTAGTCAATTTCCTTTTTCTTCTTCTTCCTTCATTTTTAATTTAGTCGTCTTTCTTCAGCTTTTCTTCTTCTCCACTTTGAATTTTATGTCTTTGATCAGGGATAGTGGTGATGGTGGTGATGATGACGGAGATGATAATGATATTACAATGTTGTAACTCTCAACCATAGACTCGTGTTTTGTTCTTCCATCACCACTCGTATTTTTAGCTACTTTTGCAATCACTGTAAAAAAAGTCCCATCTTACTCTTTTGTAGATTGTTTATCAGCTTTTGGACGACAGGGAATGAAAATATATCTAAAAGAGAAATATATGTACAAAATGTGTGTAGGCATTTCATGCAATAATAATAATAAGAGGCATGATTGGTATATTGGAGTCTATGAGTTAAGTATGTATCGTAAAATCTCAACCAGTCACCAAGAGTGTTCCATTTTGTGAAGCTACTACTCTTTGAGTTGAGAAATGACAAGGAATATTTTTTTATTTGTAAACAAAGTAAGTAGTACACCCGTATACATGAATATAAACGCTTGTTCTTTTGTATTGACTTTTTTTATAAATTTTTATTTTGCGAGAGAAAAAGATGGAAAGAAATTTTACTTGCTGAATGGATAATTGAAATATACAACAAAAATATACCAGTTTATAATAAGCCGCCGTCCAATTTTTCTGAATGGAAACTTTTTAAAGTGGATTAAATCGATTATTTAAAAAAAATCAAAAACTACAGGTACAAGTTATAACCAACATACATACCATTCCTATAAAAAATATGCACAATATAACTTGTCAGTCAACAACTTACAAATAAAAAAGTAATATACGAAAATAAGATGAAAGGAAGTGAATAAAATAAGGGAAATAAATGTACATGTGTACGTACTAGCAGACAACCTACTTATTTTATGCCTACATATATTTTAGAAAATGAGGAGATGAATTTTGTTGTGGAGAAATTTTCAAGTAATAAAGTGTCTGCATTTTTGTGTGTGTGTTGTTATTTTGCTTGTATAGGTAGGTATGTAATACGACGAAGTGTAATGTCTCTGTGCAGATGTACTTATACTTGAGTACAAGCACATTTTTCTCCTCCTTGTCCCTATCCCCCGTTTCACCTACAAAAAAAATTCACACAACCGTCTGCTTAGTGAAGTGAGTGAAAGTGTTTGAAATGGGGTGGAAGAAGGAGAGAAGGAGAGAGAGAGAGAAAGCTTCATTCTTGTTGTTTGCTTCCGTTTCACAACAACAGAGTAGTACTGGTCCCTGGAGAGACTTGCGGTTTCCCTTGTAAAAAAAGGCCTTAAGGTTGTTTATTCAAGAGCTACAACTACACAACGACATCATGATCATGATCATCATGACCTTTTTGTATGCCAGTTAAGCATGAAGTAGTAGTAAGAGTACCATAGTTTTTTGTTGTTGTTGTTGCTGTTGTTGCAGGGAAAAGAGGGGAGGGGGAGAAACTGATTGTGACCATGATGTTGATGCTAAATAACAGCAACAAAGAGGTCAGTGGTTGGTTATGGTATGGTGGCAGCGGCAGTAACAGTTTTATTGTTTTCATGGATGCATCATAATATGCGTACGTAGCAATACTCATTCAAAAACATTTGCTCTCTCTCCCGGTACTAGGTATATAACAAGTAGTAATAGTAAATGTAGTAGGAAGTAGAATTTGGGGGGAAAGGGGGCAGGTAAAATAAGTACATAGCTACAACATACATTTTCATACGTAAGCTAATATAAAAAAGGTAGTAACAATTCGGCCTACCTACTTTCAAAATAACAACAACAACAAACATCACTCTTGTTTCTCTCTCTCTCTCTCTCTCTCTATTTTTTTCTACCTACCCTTCACTCCACTGACCCATCAAACAAACAAAAATTTGCTACTCTCACTTCTCATGATAACATCTTGCTTATATTTTCTCCATCTGTCAGTATTTTATTTTTGGAAATTGGAAGAAAGCATAACAAGTTACAAATGATACATGGATTGTTGTTATTGTTACTGTTGAAGGAGTAGCAGCAGCAGCAGCAGCAGTTGTTGTGATATAACAATACATAAGAAATGGAACTGGATTTCCTTTTTCCGTTCCGCAATTCATTCCATAAACAATATACATAAAACATGTCCATGCGTTTCCTCTTTATGTATCCATACATGTTTGTTGTTGTTGTTGTTGTTGAGAAGTAGGAGGGTGTATGGATATAATTATGTACACAACAATCACATAAATGAGTGCTCAAAAATCCCTTCAAAATTGAGTATAAATATGCCCATGTATAAAAAAAATTCATAACTGTAAAAGGTTTACAAAGTAAAAGTACTTTTTTTCTTTTTTGCAAAAAAAATCAACAGAAAAAAATACAGCAATTCTACAAAAAAAATCTTGAGTAGAATGACTGAATGAATTTTTCCCCTCTCTTTCTTTGTGTCGATTTTCCATAATATTCTTTCCATATCTTTTCCTATTCCTCCTCCTCCTCCTTTACAATCACAAAGTCCTTTTTTTCTGGACTCGTGGTGGTGAATAGTGAGTTGAGTATTCGTAAAAAAACAAAAATAAAAGGACGACTACTGGTGTCTTGTCGGCTACTATAAAGTGTACTACTCTCCACACATTTACATTACATCACATTATGTTGCATTACATATGCTTCACTCTGATTCATGTTTACTCGCTTTTTTCTCTTTACAAAATACTACCAAGAAGAAAACCTAGAGAAAAACTAGAGTAAAAAACGAATGAAACTGTTAAAAAAAAGTAAAAAGGAAGGCATTGCGTTTGATGCATTACGCCATTCACACAATATATATGTCCTCTTAAAATTACAACACCAGGAGCAGCAATACACACACACACACCAAAACCAACTTATAACATTCAAACATATTACTACGACGCCGCACCAGATCACATAACCACCACACAAACAACCACAAAGAGAATAAAGTATATATACCTACCTTATATAAAAGTAGTCTAAAAAAAATTATTATTATATTTTTTGTTAGGTTCATGTAATATGTAGGTAGAGTGTGTACATTGAACCTTTTATATAAATATGTAGGTTATCATGCTGCTGCTGCTGCTGCTTCAGTTTTTTTTTTGTAATATTGCCGCCGCCACTACTACTTCTTCTTCTTCTGATGCTTATTATTTGCTTTAGAGTGGAAAACAACTGAAAAATATAGCAAATATTTTCTTCTTCTTCTTCTGTTTCCCTTTTTAGTTTTGTTTATTCTCGTATATTAATACAAACAGTGGTGGAAGTGGTAGAAGTAGTAGTATTGCCTAGACGACGTTGACTGCTACTATTACTACAGCTACAGCTACTATTACTGCTACCTAACCTAACGCAACCTTTTTTACAGCCCCATTTTTCCTTCTTGTGTGGAAAGGCAGAAGAATGGATAGGTTATAAAAAGAATAAGAAACATTTACTTTTTTTCCAACAGCAATCCCCACACAAAGTACTGGCGGTATTTTTTGTAATAGTCGTAGGAGTTGTGAGAAAAGAAAAAAAAGTACCATCATCATGATCATCATGATCATCTTCCAGAACAACATCACAAGAGAGAGAGAGAAAAGAGAAAGCTAGAAAAAAAGAAGAAGAAAAAGAAAAGTGGAAGAAGAAGCAGGTCATCTGAGCTACTTGTTTGTCCGTATATCTACGTGACGGGGAAGGAAGACGGACTTTTTTTGGATATGTCGCAAGCAAATATTGATCATCATGGAATTTTTTTCTTCTCCACATGCCCCCTTTGTATTGTGTGCGATAGGCCGTTAGTTGAGAATTCAGGTTTTTGCATCATTGAATCAAGATAGCCTTTTATTTTCCCTTTTCTCATTCTTTTTTTTCTTCTCTCCTCCAAATATATTTTTTCTGCCCCTGAGCACTCTCCATTAATGTTTCTTTGCTGCTGCTGCTCCCGCTGCTGTGTGTGTAAGCACATATAATGCTGCATCAAAAGTAGTATTTTCTTCACTCTCTCTCTCTCTCTTTCTGCCTCTCATTCAGTTTTTCTTCTTGTTTTTATTGAGGAAATAAAAAAACGGAACGCCCACTCGTTTTATTTTATTTTTGCAAGGTTCATGTTGATAATATGGTATATGTATATTTTTGTTGTTGGAAAAGTCATTTTAAAATGAGAAAGGTATCGATAATGATGTTGGAGGTGGTGGAGGAGGAGGACAGAAAATATGTATTCTGACGATGATGATCATGGTAATGCCTAAAATGAGAAGAATGAGGAAGAAGAAGATGGTGATGGCGATGTCAAGGAAAAAAGATATCAGGAGCGTGAAACACTAATAGCACACGAACATAGTCATCATCACCACCACCACCATCATCATCACAAGGGAAAGTAGTATCATCATCATCATCATCATAGCACCAGCAGCAGCAATAGTAGTAGCGGCGGCGGCACCACAGAAGCTTTTTTTCAAGAGTGTGGTACATTTTTTCCCTCTTTACTGTGATGCCTCTGCATGTTGTACCTTGTAAGCACGTTCTTCATGTGCTGGGAATACTAAAGAGACTCATGGTATTATTATTATTATTACCATTATCGCTCCCATTATTACATGATGCAGAATGACTGGTGGCGGTGCTAGGCACTAAGAAAAAAAGCCAATGATGGTTGTTGTGTTGTTGTAATAGTACCAGAAAAAAAGGAGATATTTAGGAAAGTGTAGAATATAATAAAAAAAGATGTAGTGTAGTGACAGAGATGATCAGAATGGTGGTGACGATGTGATGATGTTTGGCATTGAATATCGAGAGAGAGAGAGAAAAAAAAAAGTTGATGATGATGACATTGTTCTTGCTTCCATGCCTTTTATACTTTTACTTTATTGTCGACTACTATTCCCAATTCCCATTAACGTGTGTGTAGTATTCTCTGTTTTTTTGTGCTACATGAAAAAAAAACTTGAATATTTTTCTCTGATTTCACTTCCATGTTAATGATTTTCATTTTAATAAAATGGGTTGTTTGAGTGAACAGCACAAAAAATATAATAATATGCATTACACGTGAATATCTTTGAAGTAAAATAAAATCTCACACACACGTGGACATGGACATGTTCCAACTGGAGCAATTGATGTTTCATCCTATTTTTCGTGTACGTTTACCATTATTTAACTTGCTTATTAATAACATGGGTACATATATGCAAGCTATATACCTATTCCTCTTATCTGTGTATCTACTACATACACTATAGATATAACACACACACTCACATGTTAAATAAAGAGCGGACATATGAAAATGTCAATTTTATTTCTGGCCATTTACGTAAAGATAATATTGCTATCTTCAAGTATATTACACCACTTGGTATAAGCTTCATAAATAGCCTCCATGTCCAAAGGAAAAAGTAACCCAACTCTAAACTATCCCATTACATAGGACTTGACTTTGGCTACTACTTAAATAGTGCCATGTTAATAAGATATAAATATACATGCATTATATTACATGTATATAATTTACACGCACAAATGTCATTTGGTTACATTTTTATTTTCTCTCTCTCTCTCTCTCTCTCTTTTTCCATTTTGTAAAATATGTACACTTTTTTTACTGGCATGCAAATTGTGCCCAATAAATGTAGACTCTCACTTACTCGTGTAGTGTGTAGCTTGTCTCAGAGCAAACAAAATGAGTTTGCCCTTGTTTCGGGGAGGGCAACTGGTCTCCTTCCTGGATGAAGTTCACTGATACACGCTGATAACCATGCATAAATGATGTAAAAATAAAATGAGACTCTGTGGTGGTGGAGGTGGTGGTGGTGGTATTCTCCCGTATTCATAAATAATAATAATAATAATAACTGTTCCTATGTTTAAATGTAGCATCTACTTTATGCCCAAGTACATAGGAATATACCGTGTACATATTTATACTTTTATTCGGGTCATTAACATAGGTCATGGCTTGTTTGTACATACAAAAGGGGTACAAAAAAAATATCATCCCATATTATTATTATTTGTATATATGCATGTATGAGAGTTCTTGACTTGGCGACCAGAACACTACCGTCATCATATCTTCTCTATATATTCGTACTTATATTATCATTGATTTCTTTTCCTTGTCTACGTACTTATATAAAAGACATCCCATTTCCATAAATATAAATGGTCTCTCAAATAAAGAGAAGGAACCCTGTATGTATATCATCATCATCATCATCATCATCATCATCATCCTCGTCGATGATGATGATATAAAAAAATATGCATTCACCTATACACCTCTTTTTTGAAAAGAACCTGAAAGTACATATTTTTTATATATGCATAAACATTTTTTAGTTGAGTTTGAAAGCGATATGACTTACACGTGTGCATACCTTTTTTGCTCATATGCAAAAAGCTAAGCAGCTGGAACTAACCTTTTTTTTGTACCTTATCATTTATGCAAAGAGACTCATGTTTTCCCATGATGGAATTGATTTTTCAAAACCTTGTTATACAATATTTTGTTTTCTTACCTTTTGTCCAAAAATATATAAAAAAAAATAGATGTACAGCGCTTAGGTATATTACGGTATATACACATATTTACATATGCATTATATGCTAAGTAGACACAAATAGAATGTGAAATTGAAAGTAGTATTCACCTGAGTTGCATGTCATGCAATACACTTTGCTATGTGTCTGTGTGTGTTTTCCAAGGAATAAAATGTGAATCAAGGAAAAGTGAAAATAGCATCAAGTAAGTAGGAAACCTGCACAAGTTTTTTTTCTACTGATACAAAATAAAAAAAGCGTAGTACACACACACACACACATTTGTACATACAAAGTTCACCACACATTTTATGCATATTAGATAAAAAAGGTTATCCATTTATCTCCTTCCTTTTTTTCTCTCTCTTTTCACTCTGCTTGATTTCCCCTTTTTTCTCAATGTGCACATACAACTACTACTACTACATCTACTTACATTGTTGTTGAAGACGAAAAAAATGTAGAGCTCTGCTACTGATGCTGCTGCTAAAACGAAGAAAATGGTATATAACATTCATGTGTGCGGGGATATTTCTTCTTTCCTGTGTACAAGTTGTAGTGTGTGGATTTTTAAGAGAGCAAGCAAATAAATTGGTGGGTAGAGTAGAGTTGTGTGTGCAGAAAGGAATTTTTTTCTTTCATGTAAGGAATGGAACAGTCTTGCTTCTTGTGGGGATCTCTGCAGTGCAGGTGCATACCATATTCTATTCAATCCTTATAATCACACACACACAAAGTTTACTCAAGAATATAACATCCTTATGCATTACAACAACTACTGCTTCTGCTTCCTCACACTACACATATCTTCCATTTTCGTTCATAATTTTATAAGAGGAAAAAAAGAAGACGATAGGAAAAGAGCTTCTTTCTCTCAACACTCTCAACAACCGCCACCACCTTTCTGACTCTCTGTCTGCCGCAGGTCAAGTGTAATTTTAAACAATATTCACAGCGGTGCATCTCTCCATTTTTTCTTCCTTTTTTTGCTGCTAGCACACTACCATCACTACCACCACCAGCATCATTGCTACTACTTATATGATGATGATGATGATCATCATCATCATCATCTTACCCTTTCCAGAATTCTAGAAGTATGCATAATACAGAGCTATTAAAACATGCCGAGAGGACCTTAATGTGAAAGTGGTGTGTGTGTGGTTGGTATAAAAACGGCTCCACTTTCTCTCTCTCTCTGTATCTTTCTCTCTTTCTACTACTTCAACTTGGGCCATTACAGTAGCAACAGAGGTGATGGTATGTATGTGTCTGTGTGTGTATGGGCTACTACAAAAATACTTGATACATACATGACATGACGGAAGCATCAAGGAACGTTTTTTGCAAAAAAAAATCGCATAATGTCTTCTACTGCATTTAACATGACTCTAATGACCTTATGTGTGAGAAGGAAAGTGTAGCAGCATGCATTTTATGTGTAAATGTTTTCTTTCACAAAAAAAAATTTTGTTGTTGGAGAAGAAGAAGTGGAAGCACTTGGTATAATTCAAGTCATTTAAGTGCTGATTGCATGAGATTAAGGTGAGAGAAAATAAGTGAGAAGAATAAAAAATAGAAAGGGAAAGCGCTCCCGTTATTTTTAATAGAATTTTATATTCGCATTAGGTATAAAACACGATCTTATTCAGAATAAAAGTACTCGAATAGAAAAGTAAAAAAAAATTGAAAGAATCTCTACAAAATAAAATCCTCCAATTTTTTTAGGGTACTTGGTACTGTTGCATAAATGAAATGCATAAACAAATGCGGGATCTATCCATCTAGCTACCTGTATTGCTAGCCAGCAGATATTTCCTGTTCTTTATGTAGCCAAGTACAACAAATCTCTGTAAATGATTTTTTACAGACGCATTCATTGAAATGACAATGATAGTTGTACTGCAGTAGTGTCCAAGTGGTGGTCATGATGATGGTAATGATGTGACAGTTAGTATGGTGGTCGCATGGCAATAAACCAACACAACAACTAACTTTTCTAGAAGAATAATATAAAAACAGCGAAAAAAAAATCTTACAAAATAATGTAAAATTGCAAACGTTTTCAAACTTATTTCTTCAATACAAGCAGGTGTTTTATTTTTCCGTTTTTTTTTCTATCTTCAAACAAGAAATTGTTTTTTAAAATGTGTACTGACTATGTACAATTATTATTGTATATTTTTAGCTTAGAGTTTTGTTTCCTGTTTTTTTTCGGGGTAGAGATTGTTGGGTGCAAAAAAAAATTATATTGAATGAAAAAAGGTTAAAAGAGAAGGCAAGGCAAAAGCATAGTTACAACAAAACAACAACATACAAGCATCCACTGTGCAAAAATAAAACAGTTTGTAAATTTATTTATGCAGTGGAAAAAGGAATGAGGAGGAAGACGAAGAAGAAGAGAGAGAGAGAGAGAATGAATAAAATATGTTTTACTGCAGAGGCAATGTAGCCCATTACATTGTCAAGAAGCACATTATCTTTGTGCATAAATTTAGATCGATGTGAAACAAGAAAATTCCAACCTTTTTCTTCTACCACCACCACCACCACTAACTCGTTATAACAAGAACAACAAGAACAACAACAAGATTGCGTAAACTTTTCGCTATATTTGTGTGTTGTAAATTTATGGTACTAGTGTGTGGTTGGTTGTGTTATTGTTGAAAATAAATACTTCGCTAATTGTGAAAGGGATAAAAGCACCGCTGAAATTGTGGATTAAAATGTGATAAAATTTTTGGGCATGGGTGGTGTTGGTGGTGGTGACGGTGGTGGTAGATGTAGTAGTGCTCTTTGCAGAAAAACCTGCCAGCCATCATCACTTCTTCTTCTTCTACTACACCGCAGCAGCACCACATTCCATTTTACAGCGAAAAAGCCTTATTGTTTCCCCCTGTTTATTTCACTATTTGTTATTATAAATGTAGCCTAAGCTTTACTATTGTTATTATTATTAGCGCCAAAATTATTGTTAATATTACGAATTTACTTGTGAATATACTTATAGAGGACACGAAAAAAATGATATATGGGGCTGTGTGCCCTAAACAACAATATATTATGATTGTGTAACTTCTTTCGTAAGCTTTAAGATTTGCAGTAACCGGCCGGGATAGTAAGAGTAACATTACTGCTTTCTGCTGCTGCCGCCGCTGGTGATATTATTATGTTGCGTTGTTGTTTTTGTTGCCATTTAACAAGTTTGTCCTTGTAAATGAGGGCTGAGTCCGATGGTTATCACACACAAAAGCCAGCAAGTTAGAGTGGGAGAGCGAGAGAGAGAGAGAGGGGCAATCCCCATAATTTTAAGTGTACCACCGAGAGAGATCACTAATCATTTTATATTGGCTATATGCTTGCGTGTGTGTGAAAGAAAGAGTTGGGCAATAACAAGTGACACACGGGATATTTCCTTGGGCCATTTTTCATCTACGTGTGTGTGTGATGATGCTAGTATTTGTAGTGGTACACATACACATATAAATATAAATAGCCTCAATACTAGCCGTTTGTGTGTAGTAGTGGCTGTGACACCGGCAATATCCTCGCACTACATAACTGACTCCAGAGAGAAAACAACAGGAACTACCTAATCACCTCAGAAAACTCACAATACATAAACGAGAAGGAGAACGGTGGGGGTGGTGGTAAAAAGAGAAAAAGTATGTGAGGAAGAGAGAGAGAGAGAGAGAAGGAGAACATGATGCCTCTCTCCTCTATCTACCTATATTAATGCTTGCTTTTATATATGTGTGTGTGTGTGTGTGTGCAAGTGACTTGCTTTTGTAACGTAAGTGTAGTTTGTTTCCGCAGCCGTTGTAGTACTACAATTCCCAACAAGTAATCCAGTTTGAAGATGAAACTGCAGTGGTAATAGTAATAGCAGTAGCAGCAGCAGCTACATAATCAAAAGATGTAGGAATAACTTTGATATTACAACAGAGAGACGTATGCCTACCTCGTCTATTTGATTTTTAAAGTGGAAGGTGATGGTTAGAAAAGCTTCACATAATGGAACATACATAAATATTACACATGCATAATAATATTTATTCTGTACCCGGAATAAATTCTATAATAAAATATATATGTATACACACAATATGTACCTCTTGAGTTTTACTAAACCTGATCTGAGCTTTTCAAATTACGACGACAAATGTTTTATGAAAAGGGACGAAAACTTGGTAGTACAACGTGCATATAGTGCATATTGTTATGCACGTATACATTCAATCTACAATATAGCCATGGTAATATGTATGCGAATAGTTTTGGTAGTTTTGTAATGTTATACACTAAAATACTAAATATTAAGTGATAATGTTACGACATGCATGAGGGAGAGAGAGAGAGAGGATTGCATATATGCATCCTGTTTGAATATTCAAGGGAAAAATCATAAATATGTGATCCTAGAGTAATTCCATTTTGTCCTCTCGTTGTTGTTGTGCGTCGCCGTTTCATATTTTATCACCACAGATAACTCTGCATTGCTGCTGCTGCATTACTGTTTACTCTTTTTACCTATAATATCATGATGATTGCAACAGCAGCAGCAGCAGTAGCTACAAGACCACAATACTACCGACATTACCAAAAAAAGAAGGAGCGACCATGAACTAAAATATTGAAAGTGAAATTGGATTTGAATACAAGTATAAATATTTGTCGCTAGTATAAAATAACTGATGGTGAGTTTGCATGCATATGCAGAGTAGCAGACAGGCATACTAATAATAATATTGAATACATATAGTTACAGAAAATGAAACCATAGTGTAGTCATAAACGAGGAGGAGGAGGATGACTTTGTCTAGACAATTTGCAATTTGCAAAGAGAGGAATTGAGCACAAGAAGAAGAAAAAAATAATAATCAAATGAATGGGTTTATTTTAGTTGTGGTGGTGCAACCAGCCTTTCTTTTTTTAATTGCTGGTACAATAATAATATATTGTTCTTGTAACAAGGTACTGAGAGTAAATCTGTTTCATGTTATTATTATTATTATTATTATTATTATTATTATTATATAACCACACACACGATTTCCTTCTGATGAGACTTATTATTATTGCACACTTTATTTTTCCCCCGGAGATTTCTCTTTTCTGGGAAACAAAGGCTATAAATATTACAAAAAGAAAGAGAGTATTTTACTATGCAACCCTCTCTGTCCAAATCTGTCTGATTTGTAAAATCTATTTAAAAAAAACTTTCCCCTTTTTCTCAACAGAAGAGAGAGAAAATAAATGGTTTTTTTTGGAGAAACCCATTTATATATTTATGCCTCATTTGACATTACCTACATACCCATTCAGAGTCTACATATACATACATATGTAGAAATAGGTTAAACGTCCTTTAACAAAAAAAAAGTATTTTTATTTTTATTTCACTCAGCTGGACTGTCGACCCTGTTTAAAAAGAGAAAGATTTTCATGAAATCCCCAAAGCAGCAGTAGTGGCCTTCTTTTTTCCTTTTCCTTTTTTTTTGGTAAAAAAGTTTCTTTATTGATAGTTTATTGATTTCGTATTTAAAAAAGAGTTGAAGGCAAGCTCATAATACTAATACATTCAGTATCATGGTGACATTTTCTGCTAACAACGCCGCCGTTGTTTGTAGGTACTTATTTTTCTCTTCTTCATCTTTTTTTGGGCTATTTAGCGTTACATATTTTCATTGAGCAGACGGATAACATTGGCCCATTCAGATGAAAAGGGAAAGAGAGCAGCTTACAATGTAAAGTATGATGGCAATATGAAAGAAAAAGTGTTGAAAAAGATTGTCTAAACTGAACAGCCTCTCCAATTCAGACAAAATTTTATGAAATATATTTATATAGCATCTATAATAATATATTATTATTATATGGATTTACAATTAATATAAATATAGATAACATATACATATAAATATATCTATCTTCGTATGCCTTGTTACTACTGCTACTACTACTGCTACTACTGATGCTGCTTACTTTGCTGCAACTGCTACTACTACTACTATTACTACTACTAGTTCTGCTTCCTACTACTTCTCATAATAACAATAATGGTGTCATGGCCTGGCTTTCCTCTCTGCAAAATGGTTATGACAGGCCAGGAATTAATGCCAACTCACTCACAGAGCGAGAGAGAAAAAGAAAAGAAGCTCTCGCCTTCTCTCCTCTCATGCTATATCACTTTCACTCTCTCTCTCTCTCTTTAGCTTACTTACATCTCTTCTGTTCTTCTTCTTCTTCCTCCTCTTCTTACTATTATTAAATATTACATTATTATTATTATGTTACTATTGATATAGTTAGTTTATATAATATTACACGTTTGCATGGCATGTGTCTACTAGCACTACTGAGATAAAAACTTATGTTCTAAATGCATGACATTACCAGCTCAAAAGGGAAAAGTAAAAGTTGACCAGAGCCAAGAACTGGGAGACACACACACAAATACATATACACACATAGTAGAGCAAGCAGTTGTTCAGTAGTAGCTCTTTGTAATGTTGTTGCTGTTCCACACAGCAAAAAAATATATAAAATATTTTGTAGGACCGACCGACGACCACTTCTCCCACCATTATTAAGCATCACCAGAAATCACAACGACTACCACCACAGTTCCTCTTTGTGGCCGTTGTCCTCCTCCTCCTCCTCCTCTTCTTCATCTCCCATCATGGTTGTTGTATATATAATATTGGTGCAATGCGCACTAAATTATAAATGTATCATACAAATATTAGATTTCCGTTCATTATTACTACGTGCAGCATGTTGTGGGAGCAGAGCGTAAATCAAATCTCCTCACACAAAACATAAATTGCTTTTCCTCCTCTCCTCTCCCCCTCACCCCCATCTCTCTCTTTCTCTCTCCCTCTCTTGATAAGCAAGTCCCGCTTCCTCTTTTTCGTTTGATGCTTTTCTCAACAGCGATTTCTGGATTAGTTTAATGTAATGTACGTTGCATATGTACTGAATGACTACTGTGCACAATATATACCAAGTACATCTGTTTGTAACTGCGGCCTCTTTCTCTCCCTATCTATCTCTGAAAAGAAGGAGAATGGAGAAAAATACTACGTTAGTATTACAAACATTTTGCCTTTTTGTTATATATTTATTTTTATTCCTGGAATGACAATAATGTGTACCAACCATGTTTGATGGTGACGCTCACAGAAGGAAACAAAGCTTTGAGAATGACGCAAATGAAAAAAAAAAAGAACAACGACACAAAACAAAATACAAAACATTTTAACAATAGCGAGTGAATATTTCTCTCTTTTTTGCCTTGTTCTTTGTCGCTAACTGGAAGAGCAAAATATACAAAAATATATAACCTGATTCTAATTTTTCACTGGAAATGGACAAAAAAGCAATTTGGAAAGGCAAACAACAACAAAATGAAGGAAAAAAGTAATATTTGACATTACACATGAAAAATATTGTTGTTAGCCGGATATTGGGGTAAGCCCCACTCCTCCTGTTTTTTTTCTCTCTCTCTCATTTCGAAGCATATGTTTGTTCAAGTAAATCTCTTGACCCTGTCATTAGTCATTAGCCACAGAAGCAAGAGGCACCATGCATGAAAGCAAAATAACAACTTCCACAAGGGTTATTGTTATTACACAACGTAATACATGGAAACACGAAGGTAGCACAACAACAAGTCGGCAGGTTGACGTTGACTTGACACTATCAATTAAGGGTTTTAAGCTTAAATATTTATGACGTCGGCTCATAAATTTGCTCGCCTACATATATTTGTATCCAACATATTGCTTTTACAACAAATACGGCCTTTGGAATTCCCAAGTCAATGCAGCGACATTGGCATGTCAATATAGTGGTTTTGGTGGCTTTAGTGTACAACTTGAAGCGTGCATTCCATCATCATCATCATCATCATTTCCTTTCTGTTTGGACTTCCGTGATCATCATCATCATAATCATGAGGATGCTCCATGATGCTGTCCATCTCGCCACATTTATTCAATAGTAAAATTCCGACAGATGTTAGTAAAATTTCTGCTCATGCATATAACAACAGCAACAACAACAAAGTTGACTATATAATGTGTACGCATTTGTATGTATATCTAAATATATATGGATGTATAAACCTCGACATTGTTCGCTTTGGTCAGGGTACATATTGCAACCATGTGGCTGCTGTTGTACGTTATTATTATTTATTATTGTTATTATTAGCTATAAACACGGAGGGAAGCAAGTAGGATGAAAATGCGGGTGCTGCTGCCATGGTGACTACTATTCCTACCCATTATTGTTTTATAGGAAATGGCTTGCCTGATTGACCGGCTGATAAATGCAGGCTGTTGTATTTGTAGCGATCATGATACGATATGCCCCCACACAACAACAACAGGAAATGAAAGAGAATGGGCGAGTGTTTCCGTTCACACCTTCTCCCTTCTTGTTCTACTCCAAAATCTGAATAATAATAATAATAATAATAATAATGATACACGTAAATTTCTAACTAGCTAACAAGCACATCCTTCCTTTTGACAAATATTTATATTACAATTTATTATTTCAAATTGCTTGCACGTGTCTTGAGGAGGAAATTCGAAACTTAAAATTTTATAGTATTTTTGGTGTAGTGCAGAAGCAACAACATCGAAACGATCTGCTGTGTGTCTGTGTTATCTTCTGGCTACTCCAATCAACTTGTAGACTACACCCAGCTACTAAATTAGGTTTCTCTCCCTCCTTTCTTCTCTCCACAGCTACCAAAGTTACGAGTTGCTTTTTTCAATATTATGCGGTTAAAATAAAATTCCACCCGTCATTAACTTTCCATCCACAAGCTTCAATAAAATCTGATGTCAACACTGACGATGAAAAGAGATTTGTATGGTGGTATTTTTAGGCATATATCGTGAACTATACGTATACCTATGTATGTATGTAGCGGTGTGTATAAACCTTCATGGGAGAAATGCTTAAAGGGGAAAATAGGGATGGCAACAGAGCAGAAAAGAGAGGAGAGAATATCAGCGCATAAATGTGGCTTTACAGGATTGACAGGCAAGTTAATAGAGCCTACTTTATCCTTATCCAAACTTTACCAGCAATATTTGCGGTTTGTATTCCCAATTTACTCTTAGTATGTATAAATATATGTATGTGTGTGCCTGTCTGCTTGTGTGTATTTTTGTGTGTGTCTGCTTCAATCTCCAATATATTTTATTCTCAAAGCAATAATAATATGAGAAAAAAATATCATCACATGCTCAGCAAAACACACACACACACACAGAGGACTATGAGTGACTTGACTGGACTTGGTTTTTTTTATCTTTTCTGACTACCTTTTGATGAGATAGCAAAGAAGAAAAGGAAGAAATAAGTAGCAAACAAACCATCACAATTTTCCACTGGGAACGTTTGTATCATCAACAGCAACACATGAAGAAGAAGAAGAAGAAGAAAAAGAAGAAGTATATAGATATGATTTTGTCGACAAGGACGAAAGATAGAGAGAGAGAGAGTGAGATGGAAAATAAAATAAGGAGGAGGGAGGATGTTGAAAGGATACAATAGGAACATCTATGAGAAACGGATTACAATTTATCAGCAGCAGAAGGAGAGAAAAGAGCGAGAAAAATTGTAAGAGTTATTTCTTCGCTGTGATCTAGATGAAGGCTGTTGATTGTGGCACCACTGATATCAATAGTGGAATATAAAAAAACAAGCATAGCAAGAGCCCCAACAGTAGTACCAGCAGCTGCATAAACACGACATGTATTATAAATTGTATGTACACTCGCACACTCGCACACGCTGCTGCTGTTGTGGTTTTTTATATGAGCTGCTGCCTCAATGTGTGTGTGTGTGTGTGTGTGTATGTATGTGTGTGGAGAAAAAAGAAAAAAAGAGAAAGACGAATGGGAAAAAGATTAATACACACACAATATATATTTTTTACAGTGGATAGACTACTACATGCACGCACATATTTTTTTCTTCTTCTTCGTGCACACGTACAGTACACTACTTCATGTTATCAGGAGAGGATGAGAGGAGGAGACGCAAGTATCGTATCACAGTCAACGTGTCCGCCGCTCCGTTATATGTTATATATATATATTTCATATCTTGTTGAAAAATCCAAAAGATATTCATACGCACACACACACACACACACACACATGGTTCCCTTCCGCCAATCTTGTTATTTCACGTAGAAGAAAAGATACAGAGTTTTTACATGCCATTTTTGGTGATGTAAAAGCAATAAAAACGAGGGAAATTCATAGTGAAAAAAGTGAAAACACACACACACACACAAATGCATGTACATATTTCATATGTAAGTGTAATAAGCATATGTATTGGATAGATATATATTTAAAATGTGTACACTTATCATCTTCATATCAGTATTTCCTAGAAGAAAAAACCGTATCACCACCACCACTACTACTACTACTAGCACCGCCATCTTCTCCACCACACACACCACGGAAGGATGAATGATGTAGCTTTCAATATCCATTCATTCTATATAGATTTGTGTGAGTGCATGAGCATCTCAGCATCTTCCATAAGTCTTTTTGACTGAGAGTGAGAAAGAGAGACAAAGTAAGCTGAGGAGAGAGAGAAAGAGAAAGTAGTGGAGAGAAAGAGGACGGATAAAGAAATCGAAAAAAAAAAAGAATCTTGAGAAATCCTAATAAATACCTATGTCCTTTGCTGCTGCATTTTCAAGCAAGTAGAAGTAGTAGTACTGTGGCAAAGAAGTAGAAAGAAAAAAGTAAGTAAGCAAAGCAATAATACTTTATCGATGTGATTGAGTCTCTCTCACTCACACACATTCACATACACACACATGCACACACACACGTATTGCTACACTTCCTTCTATTCAAGCAAAAAGAAAAAATTGGAATGGTTGAAGAAATGTAATATGATTACATGTGTATATCTACATGTTTTATTTCTGGTAGAGAGATGTTCAACTGACAACTCTGCAAAAATGTTTTTTCTTCTTCTCGTCGTCTTCTTTTGCTACCTATTTTTTTGTTCCTCTCTCTCTCTCTCTGTTTTTACGACGCTCACTCTCTCTTTTCCGAAATGGTCTAATTTTAAACGAGGGAAATGGTAGAAGTAGTAGCAGCAGTATACAGTTGTGTCAGAAAGATGTAAAGAAAGTGTAGTTGAGTTAAAGTGATATTGCATGTTTGATGTGATGCCACAAGTAGAAAAAAATAAGAAGTGGCAGTAGCAGTTGTAGTAGTTGTAGTATAGCAAGGAAAAGAAAAAGAGAAGCAAAGAAAGAGAGGAGGAAAAAATCATTGATCAGTGAAGCTGATGGATAGCATTAGAAAACCCCTTTCTCTCTCTTTTCTTTTTCTTCTTCTTCTTCTCTCTGTCTGTCAAGTGATATAGGTGATGGTGATAATAGGATAAGAGAATCCTTGCCAAGTCAAGCAAACTCTGCGCCAGCAACTAGCAGAGGGAAGGAAAAAGCGGAAGAAAGAAGGAGAGAGAGAGAGAGAAACTCTTTAAAGGAATGAAAGTATAGATATAAATAGATGTACATAGTAATAATATGGTTAATAAGAAAGCGGCAGCATGTTGTAAGAAGGCAGTATGAATATATATATATATGTGCGCAGTTACGGTATTTATGAATTGTTGCTTGTGAATGCAAAGGTTGATGCAAAAAGCACCGTTTCAAGTGAGTACATCTAAGGCGAATGGACTGGACAGAGATGATTGTGTGTGTGTGTGTGTGAGAGAGAGAGAGAAACTTGGAAAGAGAAAACCATTGTTGAACTATAGTCTTCACGATCATGATCATGATGATGTTGGTGAAAATACTTGGGAAAAGTATGATGAGGTTGGTTTGGTAAGCTTTACAGTTTTAGTCCAATAGTCTTGTAGAGAGAAGAGGTATGCTATTTTCTATGGCACCATTATATTTGCTTTTTCATAGAGCTTGTTGGTAGCAGAAGCAGGAATAGTAGTAGTAGTAGTAGAACTGAAGAGAAAAGGCATGCAATCCATGAGAGCACGCCAAAAAGTTGCGGTTTTCTAAGTATCTTGGAAAGGAAAATGATCTGTTAGTTTTTAGCAGCCTAGAATGATCTACATATTATCTTTCTCTCTCTTCTTTTGCTTTGCTTGCTTCCTCCTCCACATGCACATATAACATAATAAATGCTGCTGGTACGTATGTGTGTGTGTGAGAGGGAGAGAGTGTGTGTTGATATATTGTGCTCCTTGGTATGTACACACAATAGGTTTATGTATGAACCAAGATGTAAAAATGAAATACGCCAAAGAGTACAAGAGAGACAGGACACTCTTGCTTTTTTGGCTCTCGTCCCATTTCACTACTATTATTATTACGGAATATTATTAAACCAGGACTACACACAAGATCTTATTTCATTTAGAAGAGGTGCATTCACAACAAACGCGGGAATGGAGTGAAAGAGAGTGAAAGCAACTTGCCCTTTACTTCTTATAAATGGTAGCACAAAGCAGCAGCAGCAGCAGAAGCGGGAGCATGCATAGTGAAAGCATAGAGAGCAGAGTACTTTCAATACAAGTTTATTGCTCTTGATAATGGGAATGACGAGGAGGGTAGTGGTGGTAGTAGCACAGAGTGTGTGGATATGTGTATAAAACCAAGCAATTTCTCTCTCTCTCTCTCTCAACGTAAAAAGCGTGTCGACAGTTTGAGTTCCGAGATTTGTGTTTTTGCTCCTTGGTCATGTTCCGAAACAAGTGCATAAACAAGTAAAAAAGAGAGCTGTGAGATTTTCGGAGCGGTTTTCTCTTCCATTCGCTCTTTTTTTTGAGATGACATGGGCACACATGCATGCAAGTATGTATGGATATACGTACTTACATGTAGGTATAAAATGTATAATAATTATTTTGGATGAAAGAAAGCAGTCATGATAATATATAATAATAATAATAATAATGACGATGATAATAATAATAATGATGGTGGCGGTGGTGGTTATATGGTAGTAGTTTTATTATTGCCTTGAACATACAATATTATTATTATTATACATATATTATTATGTGCATTGTAGCCAGCTTGGCTTTTTGCTGTGTGAAACATGCTTCATAATCACCATCTGATTCTTCTAGTTTTCTCCTCTTGTGCTCTCTCCAAAAACAAAATAACATATAATATTGGATATATATGTACATATGTGTGAAGAGGATAGATGATTACCATATATGTGGCATTATTTGCTCGATGCTATCCAAACTTTGGAAAATTTGTAGAGATGCATGAGCAGCAGTAGCAGTAGCACTTCTCCAAATCAGCTATTTGATGGTGTACCGAGAAGAAGGAGAGGGTAAGTGTGTTTGTTAGAGAGAGAGAGAGAGAGAGAGAGAAAGAGAGAAGAGCTTATTATATTGTGTTTGTTTGTGTGCACTTTGTGTGGAATTATGGGAAAGTAGTGGCACTAATAATCGTAATAATAGTAATAAACAACAGCCCATTATTATACACGTTGAAAAGTTGAGACACACACAAGGGATTTCCCAAGTCCATCAAACTAAATTTCACTTCATTACAATTTATCTTGAACTTTTTAGACTGGGTTTTTGGCTAGGCAAAATAAACAAACACTTTTCATCCTTTGATGATGCATGCATGCACATAATATAAGGTTTATAGCGTGTAGGCAGTATACTTTGAAGAATGGAAACGGAATATCAGGGAAAATAAATATTTAAAAAAGAAAAATAATAAAAATGGTAATGAGTAGGTTTGTGGACGATTTCCTATAAAGTTGATGCTTTTTTTTCAAGTTAGCTATCCTCTGATCGGTGGAAAATCCATGTTGATATTTGTTTGTTTTTTTGAAAATTTAACGATTTGCATGAAGGATGGGCGTAGGAGGAACACCAACCAAAAAACTTTACGACACTGATCGCTACAATGATGATAAAGATGATTATCCTTTGCATAATTTAAAAATATGTACTATATCTTGTCACAAAAACATAGTTTTGTGATGATGATCATCATCATCTACTCAAAACCACATTGACATGCATTATATCTATGCTTAGGCATGTATTAGGGAATGGCACAAAATTTCTAGCAAGTTTTTGATGGTACACAAGAAGAAACTTGTTCTTGTTTGCACACAGTTCCTGTGTCATTGCTCCACTTTTTTGTCATCATTACAGCATTTTCATCATTTTTTATGTATTAATTTCAACTTGAAATCCTTTCACTTACATCCTCAACAATGGCATATGCATTACCAAACCTTTTTTCACCATGTGCATTATTTCTTCCAATTTCCCCCTGGAAACTTTTTTTCCGGTGAAATGCGAAAGGAGTTGCTGCTGCTACCACCATCATCTTCATCATCACATCACAATGAAACTCGCTTTCAATGATGACAATGACAACGACCATGTTTCTTTATCGCTGCGCCTCGTTTACTGTAGCGCGCACTTGGTGTGTCGGCATGTGTGTGTGTGTCTGTGTGAACATATCAAACTTGGCTCACCCTTTTTTCCATTTTACCAAAAAAGTGAAAATACTACACAGAGAAATAGAAAGAAAGAATAATATTTCTTTTCTCTAGCATCATCATCACCGTTGCTTCCATGCACAAGTAAGTGTTGACGAAGATGACGCCGACATTCTAACGTCATCTTCGATGAAGATGATCGGCATGCAGAGTCAACGACTTTTTTTTAATACTGTGTGTTCGGTTTCATCGGTTTTTATATGTATTTTTGCTAAGGTTGTGAATACTACACATCCAAGTAGAAGTATTATCATAATTCCTCCCCAGATATTGTCATGTCATATAATATCCCATCCACTTGATTTGGATTCAGAGAAGACTCATCATTCTGCGTCAACTTGTGCGCCACCTCCTCCTCCTCTACTATTACTGCTACTCTTTTTCTTGTCTATCCTTCCACCCATTTAGTACTTCTACCTCGCTGCTGACTAGACCATATTTTTTTATTCCCTGGCTTTCGTCATCTTCTTGTGATTTTTTTGGGGGATATTCACGTTTATTTATATTCAAAAGGAAACAGTCGGAAAAGCTGTGGATAGATTAACGACACAATTTTCACATCTGCATTGCTTGTAAGAAGTTATCCTTTCAAGGATAAAAGTTACAGATTAAAAAAACAAACAAGAAGTTGTCTTCTTTATCATTTTTTTGTTTACTCAAGTTTGGGGAAAATTGATTGCACTTTTTTAAATGATATACACACAAATGCATAAAAGCAAAAGAGATTTAACATTTAGTGCTTTATTTCTTAGTGTTTTTTTTGTAAAAAAATGCAGAGAAAATGAGACTAGCATGAACATTAACAATAGCTTAAAGCCCAGGGCTCATTAATTGTTTCTTTTTCCTTATAGCTTAAGTATATAGCCTCCGTAGTACTGAGCGAGTCATAAAGTCATCATCATAAAAAAGTGCAATATACGCTTTTTATTTATTTTTTATTTTTCTTCTCCTTCTTTTTGTGAAAGGAATAGGAGCGAAAAAAAGACAGGGATCGTAAGAGTCATATTACTGGGAAAGTAATAGTCACCGCGGCAGTAATGATAATAATAACACTCCCATAAAATATCTTTGCGGGAAAGAGTGAGACTTTGAGAGAAAAGAGGAGGAAGAGGAAGAAGACGACGAAGAGAGAAAAGGAAAGTTTGAGTAAGCACTATGTCTCTGTCTTGGTCGTGATAACGTGAAAGATGTACACATCATGATGGAGTGGCACGTCGCACAACTTGTGACATGCACAAACACACACACACACAACTTAAACCAACACTATACCAAGTATGTATATATGCTGAGCTGTGAAACTAGTTATCTTAATGTATGAATTGTTCACACAGAGAAAAATAAGAGCTAGCTAGTTTTCTAGTGCTCCTTGTGTTTGGGTACTTTAACACAGACCTTTTTCCCTTCTCTGTCACAAATAAATATATAGATATACATACATACATACATATGCATATGAACTCACAAAGGGACAAGGCATCAAGAGACAAGGTCTCCTATTTTTCTCTCGTTTTGTCGAGCTCTACATAGCCAAGAAAAAAGCATTTGGAAAAGGAGAAAACTTTTTTTCTGCGAAAAAAGGGTTTATGCGGTGTGGGTGGCGTGCAAATGGTAATCACGATGATTTCATGTATTTTTATCTCCATTTTCTCTCTTAACTGTATGACCGCTTGGCTTGTTTCATAATAATAATAATAA
>JAHZNC010005182.1:0-22311 GCA_027744095.1 Zhuqinia jingwanae | reverse complement strand
TACAAATATTACACCACTTAATACACAACAAACTACTCGTATTATCTCAACAATGATATCAGCCATTTGGTTTGTTTGCTCCTTTCTGCAGAGTTTTTTTTCTCTTGTTCGTTATGATGACTACACTGCAATGTATGTGTGTGTAAACTACAAATTTTTTATGCAAAAATACTGAATGCTCTAGCTTTTAAAACATATTACATGCATAACACAGTTTATGCAGTTAAATTGTTATCACGAGGGTAAGCAGCATGGCACATAAAAAAATATTTAAGAGGTTTTTGTAAATAGTTTTGCTCCTGAGTAAAAATCATATATCAATAAGTTCACCACCGCAAAACACGCCTACCACCTCAAAAAGCATCGTAAAAATGGAGTAAAAGCTATAATGAAAAAAAAACGTTCTTTTAAGACAATAATTTCCACGGATGACGCAAGTATGTAGTATAAAAAAGCAAGTGATCTTTCACTTTTGACTGTGATCAAGTTCACCATGATTATTTTCTACGTTTTCTCTTCTTTCTAAATTGTGTTTTTTTGCCATTTACAAAGTTTAAAATCACTTAGTAACAAATTAGATGTTATAGATAACGACAGCCTTGGAAAAATACATATTTGTGATGATGGTAGCAAAACTCATTATCTGGAAAATGGAATTTAACAATCCTTTTTTACCGAAAAACTATCCACATTTTTTTTATTAAAGAATAAAATGGATATTATTTTTTCCATGCTTCCAAATAGATGTACTTTTAGTTTACTACAACTCTATCATCAACCTACCCAAGCAGTTAACTGTGTTTTAATGATTTTCAGATAAAAATCTGAGTTTGTTTCCCTTTTGCGTAATATTGTTTGCACGAGAGTCACAGGGATCAATTAGTTAGGAAATCAAAAAAGAAACACACAAGTTGATAAACATATTGTAAAAAGTTACCAACCGCGACCATCAGATTTCTTATACGTTATCATTTTTTTTCTTCGTTTATTATCTTCATTAAAGGATATCAATATTAGGTCGATGATGCTTGCAATATAGTCTAGAGTAAAAAAAGTATAAGTACAAAAAAGTTTTCTGAAGTACTTGCACCTAATTTGCCATTTGATATTACTTTTTTCATTGACGGGAAATTGAAATATTTATACAAAACTGGGGTTCACACAGTTTAAAAAAAAGATTTCCAACTTCATTCGGGAAATTTATGGGCTTCACATTTGAGTATTACTGTTTTACGCAAGGCAAGGGAAAATATTAGGTATATGAAGGTGACTCGCGGACGTTTGCCTCTGCCTGTGTGTACCGCCATCCTGTATGATGTACATGTACTAATTATAACCTTCAGTCCTCAATTGAGTTTACACTTAAAAATAAATTTTAAAGCAAAAAAAACTATTTTAAACCCATACAACGAAAATGAATGAATGGGGAAAATAGTTGTTAGACGAATAGTTCTTGTGGATGAGACGATATGAGCCTTTGGCAATATATACATAATATGCAGTCTGTTTGTCTGCAGAAAATGCCCCAAAATCATAATACTAATTCAGAGCCAGACCATCAACCATGAACCATGTAATGAATACATTCATACTTCTACTACTACAGCAGCTCACACCGTGGGTCATTTGGAGTTGAAAACAGTAACAATTACCTCCTCTCGGGCACAAACGTAATAATAGTAATATACCCAAGTTATGCATATATGAAACAACATATGAGTTTTTTTTGTAAAAAAAACAAGATAAGAGTTGAAGAAGTGCAAATTTCCGAATTATAGATTGCACGGTTCGTGATGATGATGATGCTGTTCCTTAAATGACTAATTTGCAAACTACGCACGACCTGTTGGTAATAGCAGGAGCGGTGAAAAGAAACATGAGCATCAATAAAGGCGTGCATAAATTATGAGCATGGCTATTTCTGCAGAAAAAAAACAGAGAAACCTGAAACGAAACATGTAATAATAAAAAATTGTATATACGCTTTCGTATAATATGAAAAAGGCAAATAGGTAGCTACATCATTTTTTCACCTGGCACGTATATATTGTATTTATGCATAATATGTATATAATATCTATGTGTAAGCAATAATATTATAGAATTGTTAGCTAATACGATTAAATATTGAGGGAACCCGAACAATAAAAATGGGAAGATGTTGATGGTCGTACTAATAATATTGTCTTGCATTCATTTTTGATACAGATCTTTTGGGTGAACCAGGCAGCGGACATCACCTGTCAGGCCCAAGACTGGAAGGCTATGACTCGTCATCCTCCACAAGCTGCCCCACAGGTGTCTCTGGACAGAATTCTTGAATAAATAATATGTTATATATTTCTCAAAGTAAATAAGTATAATTCACATTTCGTGTAAAATGTCAGAAAAAATATATAAAATATATGTCTCTACATACGTCTACCTCCATAGTATAGAAATTGCAGACATAAATGGAGATAAACCTGTTTTTTAATATATATTTTGATATACAAACCTAATCTCATCGTTTGCACACTGATGACTTATTAGATAACTAGAGAAATAGCTACTGATTTTATTTCATTCAGATTTCAGTGCAGCTATTACCACCATTAAAAGTTGTTTTGCGTATAACCAGTTAACTGATTACAGACTGTAAGTTGTTGGTGATTTTTTTTTCACTGAAAAATTACATTATGCATTCATTCAGATAAACACATGGAAATGGAGGTTTTACAATAAATGATGACCACCTGAGATATATGTAATTAATGTGTACCTTGCTCTGTTTTCATATCTAAATGGCTAGATTAAGCTCTTGAACAAAAAATATACATGTAATAGCATAGCAAAAAGCTAGACTGCTTTATATAATACAGCAGTGGCAGTGTAAGTGATGGAATTCAAAGGACAAGGGCGCTGAGATATATATATCATTAACATTTAGAACGTTTATTAAGGTGTATTGCTTGGTTGCATGGAAGTCAGTTTTGGAGCAACAAGAATAATATGGATACGTGCTGCTTTCGTATGCATACCTACATATGTACATACATTTCCCATTTACTACTTAACAAGTTCCACCGGTTTCCTTTTAATGTATTTTCTTTGGGAAATGAGAATTTTTAGGAGGTTTTCCCAATGCAACTCAACAAATTGCTAGTTGCAATGAGAAAATAGCCATTTCACTGTCTTTCAGTGTGAACACTAAACATTAAAAGCAGGATTAAAAATATCATTCCCATCTCTGCTACTATTATTATCACTATTGTATGTACATGTGTAATAGGGTACGTGAACCGTATGTTTTAATGACAGTCCATTTCGACGATTTAAATTGGAATTCATACACCTATAAATGTAGGTAGGAGAATGATATAGGTATACATACATATATCAAAGTTTGATTGAAATTTTTTTCTCTCCTGATTAAGGGAACATCGCTCATACGAATTGTCAACTTAATTACAGTACGTTAACATCTGAATAGATACACAAGATTGTTAAAATAATCCATTTTCTTTCTTTTAACAGGTGTGGTTTCAAAACGCTCGGGCAAAATGGCGAAGAAATATGCTACGAACGGAATCTAGTAAGTCAGGTATATTATATTCCCCTGTGCATGCATATACCTACTCAGATTTGATGAATAAAATAATAATAATAATATATTATGCTATATTTGTAGCGATATATATTATGTATCTTATATATTTTCATCCTCCAATATTTTTGTTTGCATGTAATAATAAAATTTTATGTTTCCTTTGCACTGTTGTAGGCGGAACCACTCCGACGAGAGACGATGAAATGCAAATGAATGCGGGTTCGATTGCTTCAGGAGCCCTTGATATTTTGTCGGGTGGAGGCGGTTCTGACGATGGAGGTTTCTCCTCAGACGTTTACTAAAGAAAACCGAGCGAGCAAAAATGTGAATAATAATTTTAATTGATACACCGAGTCATGTGAATTAAGGAACGTATTCTGCACCCAAGTCTACTTACCTACAATAATAGAATCTTGTCCATTTACACTTATAATTATTTACTTGTATTAATAAGAATTGTAATCTCAACCTCATATACATATAACACGAATTCGAAAGGTATGCAATGAAAACAGCATTCCAAAAAAAAATGTGTGACGCGACATTTAAAAGGAAAAGTAGCCACACAATTAATAATTATTATTATTATTACTATGGCTGAATCGACATGGCCAAATTTTACTTCACTTTCATGTTAGGTTATCTTTCACTTTATATTCATTGTCTTGTTCAGTTATAGTATTAAATGAATGAGCTATAACCATACATCAAAAAATATATTATTAGACAATTAATTGTACAACCGGATCGTGTCCTTTTTCACTTCACCTTATAATTTGTGTTATATCATCCTCCCCCGTAAGTTATTGTTATTATTACGTACGACACATACTACATACATGGTAGGCTACCTAAAAATTACGTAAATGTACGCAACAATGTAGGATTATGCGAAAAGTATCTCAGAACCAAAAGTATATTAATGCATAAATGCATCATCATTCAATTCAGTATTTTGCTGTGAATAGCAGATATTAATTTTGCGATTGATATTGATAACAATTTAACAATTACTTAATTAATTAATTACTACGATAAAGTTAAAAAACGATACCAAAAAGAGCATGACATATTAACACACACCCAAGCTAAAAAAAAAAGTGAAAGCATAAAATCAAACAAAATTGATACACTCAAAATATTATCAAATCATCAAAAATAATCAGAATGTTTACAATTTTCATTAACAACAACTATTTATATTGTTGTAAAACGTGAGTATAAATTATGATAAAATCAAAAGCTTTACATGATACACAACTCAAGTCCCCTTACATAATTTAAATTTAAACTTTTGGGTAAAACTGATAGCCAGTAGTAAACGAAAACAATTTTTAGATATACATATTATAATTATGCTACAATACTATTTATTACTGTGAAAGCTAAATTACAAAAGAAAAACAGTAAAATGGTAAATCGTTTGTTGTCTAAACAAGCCGCACTCACTCAAAGTGTTGTGTCAAAAAACTTTATAAATATTATGTATAGAGTAGGTAGAGATGTAAAATTGTAAATGTTAACTATTAATTAATTTGCTTTTTTGTTGTTTTGTGTTTTTATTAAATGTAACCCAAATGTGATGATGACTTTACTTATTTATATCTCCACTATTATTATTATTATTATTATTATATTACATTATAATTACTGCTAATATACCGTTAAAAAGGTTTACCAAAAACAATATTGAACAACCAATACAATTTCCTTGTATCCTGATCCTGACGTTTATTCCATATTACTAGGTAATATAAATTAATCTCATAGTATTACAAATTGTCGGTATATCCATATAGTTGGTATACCTATTCACCAAATCATTTTTGTGAAGATTTACATTTAAATTAAATACAATACAATGCTTGTCCAATACATAGCTACTTTATGCATGTGGTACGTTTTAGTTGAAATTTATAAAAGGAAAAATAATATTATTGTTCTCATCTCAAATTGAAACCAAAGCGAAGACATAATATTGGATTGTTGGAGAGATCTGTTAAACTGATAGTGAGTGTGAGTAGTTTTTAAGTCTACGTTTTGTTAATTAACGTAAATTTGTATGGTGTATGTAATCTTTAAAATGCAATATGTAAAAAATATATATCGATGAGCAAACTCAGTTTCATGATGATGAAAAAAAATATCGCAAAAAAATAATAAATGTCACCCTCGTACAAATATAAATATAACTAATTTTTTGTTGGCTACACGCCAAGCGGACTATTAATTTTATCATTTGCTATCGAGCTATTATGGTGTGCGGCTTTTTTTAATTTCAAAGAAGAAATTATAGCTCTCATTTTCAGCTGTGCATTCATTTCTTCGTTGTGTTTCTCCAGTTTTTTCATAAACGAGCTTCCTACGCATATTGTGCATACTCGGAAGACAGTTTCAATAAGATATGTAGCAAGAGCCAATGACATTCCACAGTTACAACGCTGTGCGTATATTCCAGCTTTCAACACCCAATTGACAAGTAACAAATAGGACACAACTATCCAAATCCTGGTGATCCGAAAGAGGTTTTCATAATGATCCTTGTCATCCTGTGTATATTTTATTATTAATTAATTTTCATTTTCTTTACTCGTCATCCCTAGCAACAATAAAGGACATGTACTGTTTTTATACCTTTGGTAGCGTTAACACTTGGTAAAATTTAAATGCAACAAAAAGTTGAAGCAAAGTGCACGCTGCGACGTAGAGGTAAACGCCCAGGTGATAACCTAAACGAAACGAAATTTAAACCTTATTAATCTTGACACGGCTACCAATATACGTTCATTAACATTCATAATTTGAAAACAAACTTAATTACTTTTTGTTCCTTGAATCAATTGAAGCTCCGGTAAATGATCTGACAGTAATGATACGTAAACTGTAATGAGAAGCGCAGCCAGTAACTGTCAGCAACGATGGATATGTAAACACAGAAAAATACGCACAAAGGAAACATCATAGATTAAATATTAGAAAACTAGATGGTGAATCTTTATTTTTTATGTTTTGAAACTTATGCCCTGGGCATTGCTTCTATTTTCTTTTCTTTTTTTGACAAATTGCTAACGGCAGGACGGGTTGCTAACCAAGTTGTTATGTCCTGATTATATTTTGTGGGATTTGGTCAACCACAGTAAAATAACAGTGGCGTAACCTAGGCTCCTTTATGGTAAGTTACTATTTGCTATGTGCTATAATGTGCATACGTGTCGTTATATAATTACTTTTAAATTTAGTTTGACTTATCTGCTCGGGTGTGGCGCGCGTGGGTTTAAATAGATCAACAAATCACATTTATCTCATTTTTGCTTACCACATCGACAACGGCGATCACTGTCATAGCTTTCATCCAGATCATTTTTAAAATATATAATTCTTAGTTCTGACGCTGCTCACTTTCCGTAATTCATCAATCGAAATTCCCTGCGTGTGTACTTAACGGAGCAACATTCAATTACAGTAGTAGCACCACACAATCAACCCTCACAGCTTCAAACTTAAACTTGCACAGGATCTTGGTCTTATGACTACTCCCGAAGGATAACCCACGATAATGTGGCAGAATATGTAGGTGTTTTTAGGAATCACAATACAACGAATCTCTCACTAATACGAAACTAATTAACTATTGACTATGTCGTGTGGTTTCCATTTGCTTCTGTTTCTGTCGTGTCTATTTTGCATTTGTGTTTATGCAAGTAATGAATATTACGAATATTTTCTACCAGGCTTACACCTTTTCTGATTTGAGTACAAGGGCATGCTTTTTAGGTATACCGAATTCAAAATGGGTTATTCTTTTGTTGTCTATAATTTATTATTACCTAAAAAACGTGTAATGTTTAACTTGTGGTAAGACAGTTTCAATTGCTTTGCTGCTGCATACAGCCAGTAAATGGCTAGTTTTTGGACGATAAATATATGCGATGCGAATCATATGATGCTTATGCATGTATACTCTATGCATTTCATTAAACAGTTAGCTCTAATCTAATTAAGTAAACTGTGCTGAAATTAGCGATACAGATCCACATACACGTACACCAAAAACAAACTTGCACGAAAAGAATCAAGAAGGACAAGAAAGTATAGTTGCTCTGTTATAATGACACCCATATAGTTTGAGACAGAATTTTACTTTTAACTCACGTGTCAGCAATTGGCAATGTAACTTACATTTAGGCAATTGGCACTAGGTAATTTATGTACTGATGCTGGTATAATTTGTTTTATTTTGTATTTAGATTTTAGTGATTGCTTTCTTAATCCTGCGATTATACGCGGCATTTGGCATTTATGACATTCAAAACACAAACTCTAATTCTCAATATAAATCACAGCCCATTAAAGTACAAAGACTCGAAGATGTGCCTGATGTGTTAATGAGTTAAGGAGACACAAAATATTCATTCAGTATGTCGTAACATTATTAGGTATGCGTAGTATGTTAAATAAACGATCAGTGGTGGCATTTTAATTTGATAATTTATATTTTGCACTTCTATATCTCATTCATATCAATGCCATTTTACTGCATTCGGCACTATCTGGGAGCATTGTTTGAATACATGATCAGATCAACATAAGAACTTGACTCAGGCTTAAAAAAGTTACAATGCACTTGTTAGATTACTGATTTAAATACACTTAAGGGGCTCTTCCAAGGAAAAGCTTGCGAACAAAGCAGTCGTTGCGATAGCCTTTTCTATACCTTACGTGTTAAACAAATGGAGGAGACGAAAGTTCACTCAAACATCCAACTTTTTCAGTTATGCATCAAAATGATTTAATTTTTGCATAAACATCAATGGGGCCATGAGTAGTGATCACTCGGAGAAATTTCGAGTCGAATGGTTTTGGAGTTATTATCAAATAAACAATGTAGAATGGAAATCATTTGGGTCCGAGAAAATTACTGAATTTTATTTTTATTTTCAACAACTGGTGTAGTATGGACACATTCTTCCCTGATTATCGTAAAAAAATTCAAGCAATTCGGTGCTATATTGACGAAATTGGACGTGTTGGAGTTAACCCTCATCCCCCCACTTGATAAGCATGTGAATTCTTGTTGCTATGCTCGAAAGTTTTCATTTTGCTTGCTGATCTTATCTTTTCCTACTTATCGACTTCGCACACTTGAGCTTTCACCTTTTTTTAATGAACTGGGAGGACGATCTGAAATGGTCCTGTATTTTAGTGAATGATGAAGATGATAACACGTTGCATGTATCTGGTTGCATAAATTTCGTCATTTAATTGCGTACATTTTGAAAGTAAATCTAAATGTTTATAATCCTTCTTTGATATATTTGTTTAAAATGTACCTAAAGCCTACATCGACAACCTTCTGTGTGTTTTACTAGTTTTGTAAATTCAAAATCTTTTTAACGTTTTTAGCTTCTGAGAGAGTGAGAGTACAAAATTCTATGCAGAATCAATGGGAATAGTAATTTTAATTTGTAAAGGGAACATTTAGATCTAAACTTTTGGATTTATTTCGGTTATGCACATAAGCACATACATGCATTCATGCATACAACGAACTAAGCTATTCAGTTTTTATTTGTCATTGTTCATACAGCTCGGGCACAGGTGCGTGCTTGGTTTGTTTACAATTTTTTACACGAAACGCGGTAAAAATAGATGCAGCTGTTTCAATACAGAGACAAACAAGATAAACAAAATATTATTACCACGAGTGCTTCATAATTAAATCAATATTATTCATTAATTATATTATTATTAAGTAAGCGTTTAACGCATCATGAAATTCTTGAATTCCATATGAAATCACCTCTGGAATTTTTAAAACTTCTATTGTGATTTAAGATGACTAAATTTTATTTATTGGCAAACCGAGAAACATGACGCTGATTGTGAGTACAATTAAACGTAGGTTGGGCGTTACTATCTTAACTTGACTTTCAGTTTGGTTACAGGTAAGGTAACAGACATAATGCTGCATTCTAATATTTAATTTTCAAAATGGGATGCCTATTTTGAGCATATTGACAATAGATTTATCTTTTTAATTATGTGATTAGTGATTGTCTTTGTTTTTTTCTTAGAATTGGGACAGCAAAAATGGCGCCGGATAAGAACAGAAAGTCACTGAAGCCTTTACCAAATGAAATCCGTTCAATTGTACGTTCGGGAATCACCATTAACAATGTAGCTCAATGTGTGGAAGAATTGGTTTACAACTCTATTGATGCGGGCGCCCGAAACATTTACATAGGGATTAATCTGGACCAATTTAATGTCCGGGTAGATGATGACGGGGTTGGATTTAGTGAAGTGGATTTGGGGTCAGCAGGAATCAGGTAAGTTGTTTAAAAAAATTAATTTACAGGATGAATTGGGTTAAATATGTAGTATTAGTTTTCACGAATATGTTCTGTTTTTTTTGTGTAAAGATACAACACTAGCAAATGCAGCACCCTGGATGATTTGAAGAAGCTCTCGTATTATGGATTTAGAGGAGAAGCACTCGCTAGTATTGTCGATGTATCTAGTATGGTGGATATAATTACCAGGCCAAAATCCACTGCTGGGGTTGAGCTAAAGAAAAAATTTGAAAATGGGCACGTGAAAGGTTTCACTGAGAAATTAAATACATCCACAGAAAAATCAGGAACAAGTGTCATTGTTGCCAAATTGCTGTCCAGACTTCCAGTTAGACAACAGCGGATTGATAAGTCAATTCAATTGGAAGATATCAAAAGCTCTTTGGAAAGAATCTCACTCATTAATCCCAGTCTCAGCATTGAGTTAAGAAATGAGAAAAGTGGGATTCAGATTTTCTCATTTAAGCCAGTCGATTCCTACTCTGAAGCAATTAATCAAATGTACCAATCAAGAATAGGTTTTGAAGTGAAATTTATACAAGAGCATTATCGACACGAGAAATTCTTTTTCAACCTTAGTGTTTGTAGTGACTTTGTGCGAAAGAAGTATTATCAATTTGTATTCCTGAATAATCGTTTTATTCGGCGCTGTTCTATTCACAAATGTGTAGGTAACTGTATTTTAGACAGGCGCAAAGATGATCCCAATTCTTCAAAGCTGGACAAGTATCCGCTGTTTATTTTGAACATTGAGTGCCCATTTAGTGAATACGATATTACACTAGAACCTAAAAAGCAAGTTGTAGAATTTAAAGACAGAGATGCACTCCTAAGTGGCATAGAGGGCTTAGTATCCAAGTTAAAACACAGACATAGTTTTACTGTTTTGGGAAACAATTTGGAATGTAAAGACAAAAATGCTAGCTTAATTAGTAGCTACGATGTAAGGGGTGCTTTGCATTCAAGATTCATTGCCCGTGAAAAGGGGGGTGTTCCAGCCACTGCAAGCCGCTCTTTTACTGAATCCGACGTAGGATCACTTGGCCAAAGTAGCGCTTCCATTCCTGAAAAGAAATTAGCTACTACTAGTCGAAATCTTTCCAGAACCGGACACAGCACTCATTTCGTCAACGTACGCGAGATAAGAAAGAAACGAAAGTTGGAAAATATTTTTGCTAAAAAGCAGGAACCAGTACCATTCAAACCGAAACTAAGCCCAGCTGCTACTAAACCTCGTTTAACATTGGGAGCATTTAACAAGTTTTCAGTTTGGGAGGGTGCTTTCGAGAAAGCAGCTCATTTACCTGCTAAACGTTTCAAGGCTAGTGAGGATCCTCATAAAAATTACAAATATCAAGCTCATGGGTCGCTTCCAAATGAGGCTATGTCACAGAACGAGGGATCGGTGGGGCAAGAAGGATTTAACTGGAAAATAAATAGATACATGCAACACTACCAACCTGGAGCAGAGGTTACAGCTGAAGATGGACATGAAGTTCAACGGCAAATTACGTTGGATAACAGTATACATGATAGAATTACACCACTTCGAACAAATGTGCCCATGTCAATTTTGAGTTCTAACAATGTACGGAGCATACATTCATCGTTACAATTACAACCAGGTTCAAACCAGCTTAACTTAAAAAATCCTGGTAATGATGATAAATCACATGTGAAGGATGATGGAAGCCAGTTAATAAGCAGATCTGAGAAATTCTTAAATAATCATTTGAAGGAGAAGTGGACTTTAAAACATGTCAAAGAAGATATTGTAGGAAGGTTAGAAAAGTACTGGAAATTGAGCCTTGCTGAAGATCTAAAATCCTCTGGAAACATGCAAAATACAGACAATGTTTCCGTTACGAAAGTAAATTTAAACCAAGGAACTGAATCGAGGAGCTCAATTGGTGAAACAACAGCGGTAGAAGTCTGTGGTATTCCATTACACCCTTTCATCGCTCTAGCAAAGCCTCCATCGGTCTCCGCTGCTCCAAAACTGAACGATGGTAAGTGAAAGTGCAAAAGTATAATAGTTTCTGAACTCGTTCCGAAAAATTCATTGTAAAATTTAAACCCTGATTCAATTTTAGATAGAGCAACTGCTTGTGAAACTGCAATAACAAATTGCGCTCCTCCGCTAATGGACCTGTTTCCCTTGCAAAAGTCATTTTCTTTGGACTGGAATGATAAAATGATGTCGAACGATTACAACGAAACGGATGAAGATTTATTCCCTTCTGATTGGTCTGCTGAAATAGTTATGGATATTAAGGGACAAGAGTGGCTTCTAACGGTGGACGACGCGGGCAAAAATATTTACATTAATTTGAGTTCTGGGCAACGAAGTTCTGATATGATTCATCTTTCTGGGAGTGTACGGAAGGCTACAGCAAATGAAATTAAAAAGTCTAATCCAGCAAGCTTCAATTGGCTGAGGAGACATTTTCACCGAGGTTTCAAGCAGTTTTGGAATGGAGGAGAAAAGCGGGAAATTGCCAAGGAGGGAGATCTTGCCATGCTGAATAACACCACTATTGGAAACTCTTTACTCAAATGCATCAACGACCGGGATCAAAATGATCCTGGTTTGTCAAAGTGGAATGAGAGTGAATTACAAAACTTATCAAAATACTTTACCGGAAGCAGTGAATTGAGTATGAAGACTGTTAATGACGCTACATCAACTGGTATACAATGTTGGAAAAGTTTGGGCGGCGTCACCAGCACTTTTAGATTCAGTCGGGAGGACTTTGAACTAATCAGAGTGATAGGACAATACGATAGAAAGTTTATTTTAGCTGGTGTTAGAAAGTCGTCAAAAGACAATGAAACGCTTGTCATTTTTGATCAACATGCTGTACATGAACGTGTACGGTTGGAGAAATTTATTGATGGTAATTTTTCATTGACATTAATATTTTTTTAGCCCTACCTACCCAATTATACATGACATTGATTTAAACGATTACTAGGTTCCTTCAAGAATCCCAAAGCAGCAAAGAAATACCTCAAGGAAACAGAGATGATGCCACCTTATCAACTCCATTTGTCAGATACAGAAGTTAGAATTATGCAAAATTATATGGACTTCTTCAGACAGGCTGCATTAAACTACGAACTTGTTAATTCTACTTCTGTTAAATTGAAGTCCGTGCCTAAGTGCTTTGCGGAAAAATGCACTAAGGAGGTACAAAAACAACATTATCCTTTATTCTACTGCGTGTAAAAACAAACATGTTCTTTTGTTAATAAAAAATGTTTAATCAGCCCACAGCATCCAGAGAAGATGTTTTCAAAGCTCTTGTACATGATTTAATCCAAGAATTGATCCATATAATTATGGACACAAAAGTTGCCACTTTGACAGCAATACCGAAAGCGGTCCATACTGTACTTTGTTCACAAGCTTGTCATGGTAAGAGTAGCTTGCTTTCCAATATATGCTAACTGATGGACCGCATATTACATTACTGTTTTACTATGTCGAAATCTTATTTGCAGGAGCCATTAAATTCGGAGATGCCCTTGATTTGGATGCTTGTAAACAACTAATATGCGAGTTGAGAAGTTGCAAAAACTTGTTTCAATGTGCACATGGCCGACCTTCAGTTGTGCCTCTGATTAGAGGAGACGACCTGCTCAAGACAGCTACCATCGGAAATAATTATTTACTTGTAAGGGTTTTTCCTAGTCCGGCTAGTATGTATTATAATTTTCGTTTTGTGAAAATGGGTAATAATAACATGTACTGAAAAGTATTCATTTTTTATTAATTTGATAATTTGTAGGAACGTCAACAAACGACATTGAACAGTTCCTATTGCCTTCCCTCACATGAGGAATGCTCAAACTACTTTTGTAATCCAACGGACAGGGAAAGTTCTGCCTACTTTGGAATAACTGATTCCACGGCTGATGGTACTACTAAAAATGATAGTGTCCAATTTTCGCAAGCTCCTCTCAGCTTCTTCGCATCCACCACCGATGACGTTAGTATTAATATTACGAAAAATGCGACAGTATCCGCTGCTAGTGATTTTGCTTCATTTCTCTCAAATGAAAAATCTATTCACGATAATGATGACGAAGATTCGCCTTACTTTTTTAATATGTATTAAGTATTAACCACTAGAAAATTGTGAAAAGTTTGGGAAGTTTAATGATTAGCGATATTAGTCATCCCCACGCAGTATTTTTGAAACGAACGTTTAAGCGTAATGTTTCACATTATTGAAATTGACATATTTTTTTTTTAATTCGTACGTGTATTTTATTATATTTTGAGTATTTACATTACATAGTTTTTATTCCTACAACAAGGGATGTTATTTAGTACAAATTAATAGTAATAAAAGATATTTTATTAAAGCAGACAAAAAATGAAGTTTATTTTTTTCTGAAAACCGGTATTGAAAATCGATCCTACATACTTACAAACACTATATCCATCCTTATGACATGGTACATGACGTAAACTTACATCTCCTTAATTGAGGTTAAGAAGCCCATCAAGAATTCAATGGGTTGGTTGGAAGGAAATTGTTTACTTTAATATTTTGAATCTACGTTTTCATGCTGTCTTTTCGTGCATGCATTGCAGCAAGGTCAGCATTATATATTTTGTCATTGCCAACAAGTGAAAAAGATGGTCTTGAAGCCACTAGATCGTCGTTGTATGCCGTAATTAAATTTTTGAATATGAAGGGGTCCATGTTTTTGCCGACCAATCGAAGTATAAACCATTCGGCATAGCCAAGATTTTTAATTGCTCGTGTACAGTCTTCCGTTATTCCTTGTCCAGTGCGTTTCAAAAGAAACAAACGAAACGGAGAAGAAGCAATCGTTACAACCCGATATAGTAGTGTTAGTCCACTGACCACGGCTAGTCCATAAAAGTAAAACCTATTATCGACATGAAAACACTATAATTAGCAGTTATATCAAATACATGCTAATGATTTCAAATTCCATTCAACTAGTGTAAAAACTTACCAGAGAAAGATGTACATTTTTGTGATGAAAACGTTAACAGGGAGCACACAGAACTCTACTGCGGTAGCGTGCGAGGCTCCGGCACCAAAAGGTACCTCGCATCTCGCAAGATTTGGGAAAACGAGATTTAAGGGATTCTCCGGGTTAACGTTGGAGCTAGAGGTCAAGAAATCTGCTAGCAAAATTTCCCACGACAAACTGAATGTGTACTTTAAGACTAAAAATTGGGTTAGCACGTTGGCAAAATTGAATATTTCGCAAATTATAAACTTCCAGGCATATTCAAAGTGGTCAAATTTGTTTTGCTTGATGTATCTAATTACATCCATGAGTTTTTGCTTATCATCATCCGGCTTTAATGCAATCAAACTAAAGTTATGAGTTAGTGTTTTGATCCTTCCTTGTTCCCAACAATAGCGCCACAAATAGCGTGGCATGAAGAATAGCACAGCTTGAAAGAATAAAATGAATTCTATCCATTGATAGGCATGAAGAAAATACGCCTTGTATAAAGAACCGGGTTTCTGCTCATCCAACAGGGTGAATTCTTGGTTGATTACAGGTTTGTAGCGATGATCTCCTCTGTAGGGATAAGGGTCTCCCGGAACTTTGGAAGCACAAAATTCAAAGGTTATATACCAATGCATAATAATTTGATATGAGATATTTAATAAATATTATTTGTCATTATTCATAGTGCAAAATACTTTTAGGAACAACGATGTAAGAGTTGAACCAACAGAAATTATCCACAATCTGCAAAAATTGACGAATAAAGTTTTTGTATCATGTTTAGGCACACTTCATTTGTAGATTCAAGTATCAAATGATTGCTCTGTGAAATAATAGTTTCGAATGCTTTCTTGCTCTTCCTACTTACCCGCTCTATGTTACTTATATAAGCAGTACAGTCTATTGGATCGCCAAAGTACTTTCTGGATCCGATTATAAGTGAAAATGCCACCAAAAATATCACTGTTAGTCTGTAGTGTAGCGTAAAGACATTATTGTCGATACGAACATTGCTGCTTTTAATTAAAGCTCGGATTTGTCCAAAAATATCAAACATTTCCACAAGATTATCTTAAAATGTTGGATCAAGTAAATTTTCAAAGATTATCACATAATATGCACTACTGCATTGTTCCCAAAACAAAAACGAGGACAATTCTTAATGAATTTGAACTTTCCTTGCACATTTCAATGTTGAAATATTTTTGGTAATTTCCTACTGCAGAAAGAGAACCTTGATGACACATGACACAAATTACCACAACATTGCAATGTTTATAACGCATGATAAATATTTTTTATGCTGGATATTTTTCTGTGGTTTCTGTCAACTGCATTCTTTTCTTGAATGATAGGCGTCATAATGGAATTGAAAATTTGGATCCTGGCCGTATAACGTAATGTTCCAAAAGAAACGACGACCGTCCAAGAAAAAAACTGACACAGAGTCATTTTTGGTTCGTGTTACATACTCATTCAAAACTGAGGAACAGCCAGAGTGAACCATACACAAGAAACTGCTTGGTAAGCGCATAAAGACAAAGACTCTCTGGAAATCGGTAATAACCTTTTAAATTTTCATGAGAATCCCAACGTGGATGGAATGCGTGGAAAAAAAATCTCTCTTCTTGTCCCGACGCGACGAGAGTTTACTAAGCAAGTGAATATGAATAAGTATGTCTTTGTTTGTTGTATGAATGAACCAACGAGATACTATGTTGTTTCTTGAATTGAAGATATACCTAATACCTATTTAGAAGTAGTATTGATAGACACAGAGGGGCAGGGATCATATTATGTGGAGATGTGCACTATACTATATACTTAAAGCTTGCTCACAGATCACAAAAAAATGGGCGACGGTACACCAACTGGAGTTCCCAGCTCATCTTCCAACAAAATAAAAACTTTGTATCCCACTTGCTTTCTCTGCAGGGAAAAAAACAAAGCAGTTTTTGTAAGCATTGTTCTTTTGCTTAAAAATTTCTCGTTCCATTCTGGCCGTCAGTGTTCATATTTTTAGCTTTGGCCAAGGTTTTGCATGAAATATAGCACTATTGATAACGATAATACCAATACACTACAATGAAAACCTTGGTGTTGCCTTTCCCAGTTACTTTGAATTTCTTGATTCAGGTGCACAGTGATAGGTACCGAGCAATAACTAACACTTCGTAACTTCCATACAACATTATCTATTATCTAAACTGAACCTTTGCATGAGTTACCGTGTCGTAACGCAATAATGTAGAACCGCTGCGCTGAAAATCGAAAATATTTAGTCAGTTGTATCACTCCACTTGTATTAGTTAAAATATTGTTAAAATTCGCCATACAACTATCTACATGAATTCCGTATCAAAAATTTAACTGTCGAAAAGTGTCATTTCACCCCATAATTTGTCATATAAACTTGGATAAGAATAGTCTCTAATGATAATACCTATATTACCCGGGACATTTCTAGCTCGGACGGACAGCCAGATAAAAGTCCCGATGATATACAGCTACAACCGTAGCCGTAAACCTAATATTTTGCAACATTCGCATCTTATCCATCATGGTGTTGTAACCAGTAATCACACTCTTGACATGAAATACAAAATAGTAACTGCTGTGCAGTCAACGAAGATAATCCTTTTGCCTCTTGTTTGTACAAGTCATGGTATCAGGTAAAGTATGAACTATGCACTGTAAGCACTCGTATGACATCCATCCCAAATGCAAGTAAACTAATGTCTTGGAAAATACCGTTTAGCATGACGTACAAAAAATGGAATTTACTTGCATATCCGACATCCGTTATATGAGCCCAAATTACACGCAGTATACCATTTTCTCTTTCGTTCTTGATATTTCCGATTTAGACTACGTAGGACAGCTAGTTCTTTTTATATACAGGCTTTGTATGTAATCTTCCCAAAAAAATGTCAATAATATGTGGAGCTTACATTATTCATATTTTTAGCATTGTATTTGAGGTCAGATTTAGCAAATATAAATAATTAATAATATCCATACCTATTTGGCATGGTTAAGCAGGTTAATATGGAGCGAAAGATTGTCAAAAAATGCATACAAATATGAAAAATTACAAAAATAGAAACAGGAAGTATGAAACGTGCAGTTAGCAGATCATTCCAAAGAGGAGGAGAATCACGTTGATGTGCTAAAGAAACATGAAACAGTAGACATATACTGAACTTAAATATTATTCAATTTTTGTGTGCTGATAGTTCTCTTGTAAAATGGTATAGCCATGACCTTTTCAAAGGAATGAATAAAGTAGTTTAATAGTAAAACGTACCACTGTTGGAAGTTAAGTTGACATACTTTTTAAGGCATTATTTAAATTTATATGATAATTTATTACCATTACACAGACAATATGAGTCGAATGTAAAACATTAGTGATATTTAAATACAATCAATTTTTAATGTACACGATATACAAGACTTGGATAATCATTGGCATGAAGCAAGAAATTATACAACGAAACTGGGGAGCGCATTAAAGGAAAACCGCATCAACAATAAAAACAGTATAAAAAACAATGAAACTTACACCCGTGTGCGTATCCATATTTGTACTAGAAATAATATTCTTAATAATATTAATAACTTATTTTTATGATTACATAAATATCTACAACTATACACAAACTGGCAAAAACACACATATTTCCTGATTTACAAAAAAACAGGAAATTGGTTTGGGGTTTGGTGGGAATGGAATTCCAAAGCCTTAACGCTATAACATTCATTGAAAAACTTTTGTCTCAGTCTGTTTGATTGTCATTGGTCATTCGTTAAAATTAAATTAAATAAATAAAACTCGGAATTTCAGCAATGTATGAATAACAAACTTCCGGTATTTTGAAGGAAAAAATACTTTAATTTATTAGAGGTGATTCCCACGAATCAGACAGGAGAATAATAAATTTTGTCAACATTTTTCACTGGCTTCACATCTTTCATTCCAGTCTGGCGACAAAAGAGCTCCAGGAATATCTTGTAGGTTAACGGATCCATGTTACAACCAAGCTGCATCAGGATGACCCAGTCTGCGTAGCTGACTCGACTTGCCACTTTGCTGCAGCAGTTTGCTCCGTCATGCATATGCGATGCCGAGACTGGAAGAGTGCCTGCTCGTCTTGCCAGAAGGTAAGACCTTAACCTGCAATTGTAGAATGACACAACTCGGAACAGGAGCCAAACGATGGATGTGACCAACAAAATGGCATACCAAACCCTATTTTTAAAGAATATATAAGAAAAAAAATACTCGTTAAAATTAGGAATTTAGGAAGCATTACATCTCTCTTAAACAAAATACTATGCATATACTGCATCTATACTGTCACTTTTGTGAGATATCGCTTACCAAATAAACTTAAAAAAGTGACTGTTGAAATCATTGAGCGGAAGAACACACAAATGATCATGAATTTCCACATTGCCACTGGGACCATACATCCTTTGATTACACTTTGCTACTTGTGGGAACAAGGCTTTGATGGGATCATCGCAATATGCATCAAAATCATGCGATGATCCTGCAAATGTTTCCGCCAATGCAGTTAGCCCGTATGCAATAAATTCATTCCTAAAGAGAAAGTTGGTTATCCAAATATTCATGCCCACAATGATAAGATTCATCAATTCGCAGAAGTGTAAATGAAACGCGTATTTGATGCTCCCATTCAATTGCCCATGCATTAGATAGCTGGTAAGACTGTGAAGAGAGGCTGTTCTGCGGTTTTCCTCCAGCAGAGGATTTTCCAAGCCAGCAGAGAGCATCTTCATTTTGTTGGATTCCCAAGACCTCCAAATGTAATGAGGCATGAAGAATGAAATGCCTTGCAAGAATAAAACGAAAAAGATGAACCGGTACGTTACGTGTATGTCAAATGGAGTGTTTGACGGGGTGAGGGTGCCAATCCCTGAATATGGTACATCCGTACCTAGAAAAAAAACATTAGCGTTTGTAAAGTGAAACTTAAACACACACCGATTTTCATGCATAATTTGGCCCGAAGAAAACAAGCTTTCATGAATGATATCTCTCAACTATGTAATTGTGTGTACAATAATAATATCACAGTAAATTGTAGCTACCTATTCTTCCGCAAAGATGCTCTTTCACAGTAAAAACGGATGTAACCCAACAGAGATTGTCAATGGTCTCTTTGTACGCCCCCTCTACAGACGCACTTCCATGTGTGAAACAATCAATTGGATCTCCAAACAACTGATTAGTCAAGAGAATTGTTGCTGCTGTCAAGAATATTATACTTGTCGCCTGATAATGAAGGCGAAACACTAAATTACATGTATTCACATTTCGGGATTTTAACAGTGCCCTTGCGGGGTATGCCAATGGCCCCAACATTTTGTAAAGCTTCTCACTCTTCGTGAGTGTCTCACCACTTATGATATATTATATTATAATAAATAATGATATTGAAAAGTATTAGATAAAGAAATTATAAGTTTGTCACAATTTCCTACTCTTATCAACATATGAAAACGATAAAATTGGAAAAAAGTTATTATTTTCTTTTTCATACACTAATCTACCATGCATGTGTGCATGCGATGAAATGTCACAAAGATCTGTCAGGCATGAGGTTTTCTGAAACAAGTTTTACCTAAAATATTATCTTTAAAAAGCATTCTTACTAGAGTGAAAAATGCTGAATTCGATGTTGGTTTGTTTTTCCTCGCTGTGTTTTTTTACATGGGAGATGATTCATTTCGTTTGTTTGTGATGTAACCACCATATTTATTAGATACATTCAATGATTCAACACTGGCGTTTCAACAAAACTGGACCACATAACAATCATCGTCATCATCAGACATCATAGTAGTCGTAGTAATAGTATTAGTGAGACTGTCAGTGGCAGATCAAAAAGAGGTTGACGATGAAACGTAGACCAAGAAAAGAAGAATAGGGCGGTATAATATTTTTTAACTTTCCTTCTACTTTCTGTGTAATATACGCAATGAGTTATTACGTTACAAAGCCACTTTAAAACCTTTGTTGGTCTGTAGTCTGTATATACGACTAATAATGTAATAATGTAGATGTGGGGAGTGAGGGAAAAAAGAAGTTTTAGAATGTTACTTGGTTTCGTGTCTGACCACTGGTGACTGGAGTCAATGATGTTACGTTTTTCCATTCTTGTGTATCATGTATAGGTGCTCAATTTATGTAAGTAAATACTTTTTTCTTGAAGCCACAAAAAAAATGTATGCGTGTTTTCAACAATCATGTTTTTAATGTAGAGGTTGTATGCAAGCTTATGCATGCTACAATAATATATTATTTTGGGTCCCTTTCCTTATACTTTGGTCTGCGTGTACAATAATTAGAGTAAAACATCAACAACAATCCAAATCAATATTATACAAACTATTCTGTTATACAAACTTTTTACGACTCGTATAAAAATACAAAGACAAAAGGAGCCACTCTATAAAAAAAACGAGTGGTTTATCATCATCATCGGTGGTAAATGTATATAAGGCGAGTGAGTTCATTTTCATCTTTGCTTGCTTGTTTAAAACATTTTTTCTTCTTCCATATGTATGAATCCTTGTTCCTATCTTCCAGTTCCTCGAGGCAATATTTTAGTGCATCTCTTCTACAACCTACTATATTGTGTAGGGGTATTCTATTTCAGCTTTCTATCTCAAGTCAAAAAGAGTAGCAGCAGGTGCGAAGCCTTTTTAGATTCTATTTGTAAACAATGTTTTTTTTTACCGAAAACAAGTTTATCTTCATCATTTCTCTGCATCCAACACAAATGTTATCATTATTTCTAGTTCATTTTCTTGCATGCACTAAAGTGCTCACCGACACTGATGATGGAGAAGATACACTTTTATACACTTTTTTATTATTGTTTTGAAATTTCAAGTTCAACATTCCATAACACGAACATGTTAGTTGTAAGAGAGAAAAGATAGGGAGAGGGAGATGAATATATGAAAGTAGGAAGGAACAGTGGCACTGCCACTACTACTGAGAAAATTATATGGGTTACGCTCGGATCGGTTAGTGACTTTGTTTAGAAGAGAGATGAGAGTGTCCATTATTATTATGTATGAAGATACGGATAATGATCATAATATGATAACGTAATTTTACCTTTTCGTATATATTAAACATAGTATAAACACAGACGATGATTTTTAATCTGTATGTAAAAAACTGGACAATAATTCGACAATTTACTGCATTCCTGCATTGTAGAATATAAGATGCACTCATTATATGAAACGCAGTTGAATGAAGAACTCAAGAAACTTGCGTTTGTGATTGGCAAGTCAAAAAACTTTAAATCATGTGTAGTA
>JAHZNC010005181.1:0-18002 GCA_027744095.1 Zhuqinia jingwanae | reverse complement strand
TATTATGCAAAAGCAAGAGAGAAAAAAATTATGGATAAAAATATTTATTTTTTGTGGGTTTTTATTTTATTTTTTGCTCTGAAATAATTATAATGGAAAGCCCAACCGTACAAAAAAAAACGTTTTGTGAAAAGCAAAAAAAAAGAAGGAAATCGGGTGGTTTATTTCAACTGGAGAGTATGGGAAACATGAAGTAAAATGATATATACATATGTATGTGTTTTTTCATGTGTGTGTGTGTATAATATATGTATGTCTATTGACATTAGTAAAAGTGGCGTAAAAGATTAATTGACAATTAGATGGAGGGATGAGCAGACAAGGAAGGAAGAGAGGATCATGTTGGATGTAGGATTTTCATGGTAAAGTGATCATAAAATAAATGCATGCTCCATAGTCCTGTCTCTTGTAATGCAAAGTACATCTCTCTCTCTCTCTCTCTCTCTGGTCATGATGATGATGATGATTGGTGGTGGTGGTGGTGGTGGTGAACAGTCCACCAGAGTAGTTTACAGGACATTTCCTGAATGATACTGATGATGATGATGATATACATTAAATTCAGTACCATTATCATCACCACCACTGGAGTTACTGCTGCTGGTAGTGTGGTTATGGTGGTGGTGGTGGTGGTGCTATCTACTACTTCCAGTTGAGTGAGAAGTGAGATGATCGGATCAGTAGTTGTAATAATAAAAGCAGTAGTAGTAGTCGTCGTCGTCGTCGTCGTAGCAGTTACTGTACATGTGTACTCACTGTTCACATCTCTGAGAATTTCATTTACACCGCCACTTTTTTTTTAAATATATTTTCTCAACTGATTTACACTATTTATCATTACACGTATTAGAAAACTCAAGTGCTTATTTAAAGCCTGAGTGAATGAACACAGCACACACACACACACACACACAGCAGCTCTAATATAACCAGCATGACATGACCATGATGATGAGAATTCTGAAAAAAAACGCTTCTTGTTCTTCCTCACCGTTAAGAGCTACTGTATTATGTATGGTTTAAAAAAAATAATACTGGCAAAGTATTACTTCATCCTTCATATTTTATTATTATAACTTATAACGATCGTCTGGTGATGGTGGTGGTAATGGTGGCAGAGAAGCAATTATTCCCAATTCTGAAAAAAGGTTACCTGCTGTGCACTCACTCAGACCAGAGACCAGAGAAGAAGAAAAAAAAAATAAGGAGAAAAGAGAGGAGAAGAATATATTGTTGATTGTTGTTGTTGTTATATGTGTGTGTACTAGCAGAGCAGAACTGCATTGTAAAAATGCATTATTATTATTATTATGATGAAGTGTAGTACATTGAGTGTTCATATATGTATGTTTTTTTTATTCAAAATACATAATATAATAACATGCGTCCATTTCTCGCTTTTTTTCCAAGTTTTGTGTAGCCCGTTTTTGTGTGTGATGTGTTGTACCATTCATGATTTTGATGAGTGTGTGTGCAATGCACTTAAAAATGATGATGATGATGATGCGGATGGAAAAATGACGATGTGCATGTGTACAAGTACAATGCACTACATAAAATGTACTTGATTCAATAAGTAGATGCAAGTACAAGTACTAGAATGAAAAATGAAAAAAAAAATAAAAGTGAAAAAAAAGGATAAGAAAAGGAGGAGGTTGAATAACAATAATGATAAGCAAGGAATACTATAGTAGTAGTAGTAGTAGTAGTTGTTGTTGTTGTAGTAAGTAGGGATAATAATAATATGATGATAACAAGTTATAAGGTAGGAAGTTGGACAAAAGGAAAGAAAAGTGTACCTGAGGCGATGAATATATATTCATATGAGCGATTTTTCATATGAGAGAGAAAATCAAGTCGAGTATAAAAAACTGTTTTGAAAGAAAAAATATATACCTACCAAATAAAGTAATTGTTATGACATTGCATTTTAAATTTTTTTGCAATGAAAGTTTACACAAAATTGAAATAAAAAAACATGAATGTTAGAATGGCTGTTGTATTTATTAATTTGCAAAAAATTAGTGATTTCACTTGTGATGGAGATAGGAAAAGTAAAATAAAATAAAAATAAAAAATCAGAGAGGAAGTTGATGAGATGAGCATTTAAGATGAGCATCAACAAGATCATCCACGTATGCATATATCTTTTTTTTTCTTTGAGTTTAAAAAAAAAATATTCCCATCATCAACAGAGTCAAGTATAAAAAAATAAATAACATAATCATAATCCCCAACACCTCGACTTTTAACATTATGAGAAAATACTTTAAAATTCATGTTGTTGTTGGTGATGGTGGTGGTGGTGGTGTTGCTATTGAACTATCTTGTTAGTAGGTACATAAGCAGCAGCAACAACAAAAAAAGTGTGAGTTTATTGCTGTCAGGTGTGGGATTTAGTAATAGCAATAAAAAAAAGTAGCAGAATCAGCAGCAGGAGCAGCAGTAAAGTTCAACAAGTGTACCACCGGCGTTGTTATTATATTATGTTTACTTGGAATAATGACAATTACCTGTCAAAAGCTCCGTTTTGACACATAAAAGTGCAAAAATAAATAAATAAGAAATAAAAAAAGTTTTTGTTTCTCTTTGACTTTTTTTTGTTTATTTTATATATTACCAGAACATAGCTAAAAAAATATAGATAAGGGATGCATCATGATGTGATGATGATGATGATGATTTTCCCCAGTTACATGTATTTGTGTCTTTTGTCCGGTTCCTTTTAAGTGATTAGCACGAGTTACAAAATGATAATAAGTAAAAAGAAGGAAATTAAGTCTGAACAGAGTGAACAGAGAAGATGAATAAGAAGAGGAAAGAAACCGAAAGTTAAAGGACGATGAAGAGCCAGACACACATTTCCCTACAAAGAAAAAAATAATACCATCTGTAAAAAAATATAATTTGTTCTCGTGTCTAATGTTGATGGTAAGGGTAACACTTTTCTCAATCCCTCAATTTGTGAACTGTAGCGACGTCGGCGTTTTTTTGTAGTGTTGGCTTGACTTACATTTTTTTTGTAGAGATATTGCATCACATGATATGATGATCAAGCAATACCGACTCCTCCGAGAGAAGTTCAATTTCCGACGTGATTTTACAATCACTTCATAACTTCATATTCTTCTTCTTCGTCTCTGGAAATGGTTCCTCTTCACGGCAACCAACAATCCTTGGTTTTCTTCCACACAAATGCATAGCAAACTCCTTTTTTTTAAACAATCCTTCGTCTATACTTCCAACGTTTGCGTTCATTATCATCATCATCATCAGTCTTCTTCTTCTTCTTCTTCTTCTTATATATCCCTGACTTATTGGCTTTTCTACCACTGTTGGGTTCCTTATGGTGGGAAATTGGACCTTAAAACCAAAAATAAATAAAAAGTAATAAAAAAAATCCCTTTCAGCAGAAAACTCACCGCTACCGTCTCTGCTCAATAAACAAAGAGCCTATTTTTTTGTACATGTGTGTGTGTGTTAGCTGAGCTTGTATTTAGCTCTCCGTCGTGTCGTATTTACACATCAGAAAAGAGAGAAAGAGAACTCCCAAAGCCACAACGACAAAAAAGATCGATGCAATCGATGATGTTGGCTTTTTTCCTCTATTTTTCTTCTTATGGGAACAGCAAACATACTTGTTAAATTGATGGAAAACGTGTAGGCTAAATAAAAAAATATATATATAAAGTGTGGGTATTTGTAATCCAGCAAAGTAATTCAGTCTAGTTGGTTGGTTGGTAGTAGTAGTAGTAAAGCGATTATGCCTCTCTACCTGAACAACCTCATAGTATACTGCGGCGAGTACTCCTAATTAACATTTTCTGTTTACATCCTCTTTCTTTCTAAATCTCTCTCTCTCTCTCTCTCTTTCCTTTTTAATATCACGTTTCAATGCAACCACTCGCATTTCTGATTCATTAGCAGCAAAGCATATTATTATGCTTAAGGAAGAGGGGGAGGAGAAAAATGAGGAACATAATATAAAATGGATAAATATTGACAATCGAATTTCCACCCGTTTAAATACTAAATGAGTCTTCTTCTTTCTCCTCCTCACACACACACACACACACCTATGACTCTGGTGGAGGATGATAATGAGCACGTAATTATATCCGAATAGTAAATGGATGATGAAGTTAATAATTTGTGATCAGTGAGGACAGGAAGGTTTATCATCATCATCATCATCATCATCGTCATCATCAAAATGATAATCATGAAAACTGGTAAAGTAAATAAAAAAAGGATGAGAAACCACGAAAATATATAATTTTTTTGTGTACGCACCCATCATCATCATCATCATCATCGTTTGGACAACTCGCGGAAAAAGTCATTTATAACATATTTATCATCTCAAACGATTATAATAAGTGCGGTGTGTGAGCTAGTGGACTGCTGTGGACTGTCATGATCATGATGATCATCATTTTGTCATTATCAATATAACAACCGTAAAGCATGGCAACAACAACAATAATAATAATAAAAAGGATGATGATGATGATGATGATGATGGAGTTAGGTTTCTCCCTTTCGTCGTCGTTTGCGTTTTTCTTGTGACATGCTAGGAAAACGGTAGCAATAAAGCAGAGAGAGTTTTGTGAAGTCTGGTTAGCTTTTAGTTCATCATTATCATCACATCATCATCATGATCATGATCATCATTGCAATGATAAATGGCATGCATGCATGCATGTTATTTTGCTCTATTTCCAAGAAGAAGAAAAAAATGCACCTTTTTGATTTGTTATTTATTCACAAAGCCACACAAAACATACCAACCACATAAATGATAAATGGGCAATGACATTAAGTTTACTTTATTTCTTCCTCTTCTTCTTCTTCTTGGGAAGGTAGGTAGGTAGGTAGGCAGTAAAATTTGGAAACGTTTTATTTATTGCTGCCGCGCAGTTACTAATGATGATTACCATTATACAACTGTTGTTGACTTAACAGTAATTAAACTTGGCTCCCATGTCTTATAATATTGATGATTATGATGATGAGGATGATATAATCCGTTAAATTATTCATGCAAATAATAAAAGTGAAAAATTGGAATGAGGATGAGGGAGCAGCAGAAGCAGCAAACAAAATTCTTATCACTTTAGCACCAGCACCAGCGCATACATGTTTTTTTCGGTTATGCAAATAAGATAATGATGACATGTCTGAAGCAGCAAGGAAGAAAATGAATTTTTTCTCATTTGTCACCGAGAAAGGGAGAAGAAGAAGAAGGAAAAAAATTTGTATAATTACCTGAAAAAGAATTGTAGTAGTAGCTACAGCAGTGGCATATTTGTTATTTGCTTTGCAGCAAAAGGCAAATTGTTAGTGGTATAAGCATTAATGTTTTATCGTTGCTGTATGCAAAAAAAAATACCTACTCATCTACATGCATCATCATCATCAGTCACAACCACAACAATAGCGTAGATACTAGTTACAAGTATACATGGTACGTACATAATATTATATATATCCATCCATGTTTTTTTTTCTATGTAAAAGTTTGAGTCAGAATGATTTTTGCATACAAACTTGTACCGGTTTTTTTAACTATAATATTTCGGTGTGGTGGGGCCCAAAAGAAGAAACCTTTTTTTTATTTCTTGTTCCTTTGAGTAGGTGTTTCTGTTTCTTATGTTCTGCTGCTGCTTATGATCCGTCTGCTCTTGAAGGTTGAAATTTTTTCTCTTCTCTCTCTTTCTGTCCGGTGAAATATTACCAACTGATCTCTCAAGCTATTTGTCACGAATATACACACACACACATTTGCATTTTTTTAATACTGCCATAATATAATACCATGTAGCACCGCAAGTCTGTGCGCATGTCATCATTATATATTTTTTTTCAGAATAAAAAAAAGAGAGATATGCGGAGAGAGAGAGAGAGAGAAACATTCACAAGCCATTTACCCTTTTGCTCAATTTGCTTGTTGTGTGATGATGTACATGTACAATTCATACATACACACATATTATTATGCATGCAAGAGCATGGATAACTACAACAAGTTTAATGGTAGTGACGGTTGTGCCAGCCACATGCACACTTATCTTATCGCACAGTTTCAAACAATAAATCTCACACCATCACCGCATCATTTGCAAAAAAAATAAGATTTCCTTATATTTTTATTTTATTTTCAAGATGATATGTTCAAATGAAAAAAAAAAGAAAGAAAGAAGGAAGATATATAAGAAGAGGTTATATAAGAAACAGGATAACAACAACAGTCAGTGGGAGACACACCTTTGTATATATTCCCTTGGTATTGTCCCCCGAATTGCGGTAGATTCTATTAGGATATTATTTTTTTTTGAAAATATTTATTTATTTTCCCTTGTTAGCTTTTACAAGTTAGCTGCTACTGGTGTACAAAAAAAAACATAATCGTTTATATGATATTTATTAAGCTCTGTACTGTAATCAAGTCACATTAGTTGGAATTAGCGGAGCTACCGTGTTAAGTTCAGTTCACTACTCAAAAAAATTAACAAAAAAAATGTCAAAAAAAAAATTAATACATGAACAATGGAATTTAGTTAAAATATTCTCTTCAACTTTAACTTGACATCATCATCATCATCATCATCATGTTTATTATTATATCCTGTCCGACACTTTGGGTATCCTTTTTCTTCTCTGGCTGTCTGTCTGTGTGTGACAGTTTTCTTTTTGCTTTGCTGTAGGTCCACACTTTTTGACTCGACTTGAGTTGACCATCATCCAAGTGAAATTGAATACTGTAATCATATATACAAAAGCTGTGTGCTACATGTGTGTGTGTGTGTGTGTGTGTGTGTGTTTTGTAGTTTACACCACAACCACCACCAAAAAATAGTTAACTTTATTACCTTAGCCTTCTTTGAACAAAGTAGTGCAACAAAACACAGGTGTAGTGTGTGTGTGTGTGTGTGTTGTAAGTACATAATATTATTAAATGCGTACATTCCTAAATATGTGTGCATATTATTATTATTATTACATTTGGTGACATGCTAACAAAACCAAACCAAACAAGACCAAAACAAGTGACACAAAAATTTTATTTTTCAGTGGGATTGAGAATGATTGCCAAGCCTCTTTTGCTTGAAAAAAAAATATTTCCATCCTTCCTGCATGAAATTTACACCTTCTTCTGAATTAACCCTTTTTTCCTTCCAATAATCTCTCCAACCTCAAAAAAGAAGAAGAAGAAGTTAATACCTGAAAAATCATCATAATTCATATTATTATCTCCCTTTCTTATTCTTTTGCGTATTTAAAGTCTACACAAGCATAGCACTTGGTGTGTGTAGGTATTTCACGCTGCTGACAATCTCTTTGAACATTATATATCTCCTTTTTATACAAAAAAAAGATATATTAAAGCTGTACTGCACAGAAGAAAAAGAGAGGAGAGAGAGGTCTCTTGTAATATCATCGTCATAACCTGCACAGCAGCATCAGCAGGTGTCTTCATATTCCTGCCCAGTTATTATTTTTCTGCTTCTTCATTTCCACCACCACAGCCACCACAAACATTACAAGCAACAAAGTAAATAAAGCGTGTATTCATCAGGATTCCGATGATTTAGAAATAAATTTCATTTTATTTTAAAAAGAAGCATGTAGAGCCTCACCTATATTTTTACAACATGTTTGTTGGTGGTAGTACTGCTGATGCTGCTGCTTATGCTGCTGGAGGAACGAACGATGGGATGCGATGGAGTCATCATCATCTTCACCGTCACACTGTCATAAAAATCACAACAGGCTCAATTATCACACTTTCATGACAATGCAGTTGTGTTATTATGCCATGCCACCACCATCACAACTACCACCCCACCTGATTGTGATTATGAGTGACCTCTCTCCCTCTGAATATTTACATAAGCACACACACACATACACACACGCACATTTATCATGCCTTCTTCATAAAAAAATACTAAAATGCTTTTAGCTGAATATAATAATATCTGGTTACCTTGGCAATAAATTTACAATGTTAAATGTACAACGCTAAATAAATGAGAGTTTTATTTTAGAATGAAATGATAAGATAAGAAGGAGAAGAAGAAGATGGAAAAGTAGCCTACCTGACAGGTATATATAAAATAAAAAAGGCAAAAGGGATGTTGCATTGTGTAGTATTAAGTTACCACCTAAAAAAAATATCTTTGCTCATCAGCATAAAGCACCACCACCACCACGGCTACATATTGGCTGTGTATGTGTGTGGGCGGTAGGTAGATGTAACCTATTTTGTTTCTGCTACGACCAAGACGTCGACGACGTAAACGAAAGGACGATGACGATGACGACTTAATAGTATCCGTATTCGTTATTCATTGCGCTATTGTGAGTAGTCGTGCAATTTACTACAAACTACAAATTCAATGGAATGCCAATGAAAAAAAAATTTCAAGAGCAAAAAAAAATGTATATAATATAAATTAAAAATGAATGGAATAGTATAGTATACAAAAAAAATCCAGTCAGAATTCCATGTGCCAACAAGCCATGAAGTTGGTAGTTGTGGTGGTGGTGATGATGATGATGGTGACAGTCATCAAGTTAAGTTGTGTTTGGGAATAATAATGGACCTGTCACAATACAACTGCACTATTGTAAACTATTATGCAAAAGTAATTAACTTTGGATTGACAAGGATTGACGAGCATTTTCTTTATCTTCAAAACAGGTGGAAAAAAAAGCATTTTAGTTTTTTTTAAAGGTGAATACTATATAATTTGTTGTAGCAACAATGAGAATTGCAATTCAAGTCTAAAAAGTCTGAAATGAATAGAGAAAGAGAGAGAGAGAGAATAAAAAAGTAGAGAAAAAATCGTACAATGTCTGGCTTATGTAAAGAGAGAGAAAAAACTATTAAAGTTAAGTAATGAGAACAAAATATAAAAAAACCGAGAGCGAGAGAGAGAGAGAGAAAGAGGGTAACGTTTTCTTCAAGTCTTCAAGAAGATATAAATTTTTTCTTGTCCTTTTTTCTCTCTCTTTTGAAAAAGACGACGACGACAAATACCAAAATGGTGACATTGACAATGACATTTTGCCGTTTGATGATGGCGTGCCATGCCTATCATTCATGTATAATATATTATGTATATTTTTTTATTATCTCTCTTGTATAAAATACACATGATGTAACAGAAAAGGAGATGATGATGATGATGATGAGGATGAGGATGATGACTGGCTTTTGGCTTGGTTTGTTCTCCCTCTCTCTCTCTCTTGATTTTTTTTTTGCCTGCTTAAAAAAAAATTGTGCATTGTTCTAAAATAAAACTTTTTTTTTAAACTTGTTATTATTGTTATTAGGTGTTATAGTGACCATTGTTATAACGTTATTAACTCTTCTCTTATGTTTTACGACGACAATGGTGATGATGATGAGGTTGATATTGTTGTTGTTGTTGTTGTAAAGCATTATATTTTTTTTTTCAAACAGTCATTCATTTTTTTAAGTCTTATCATTATCGTTATTATTATTATCACTATCATTATTATTCTGCTTTATTTCATAATAGTAGTAGTAATAATAATAATCTTCTTGCTCGTCTCATGTCAAGTCAAGTCCAAAAAGTCCACTAAAGTAATATCCACTATACTCCTTCTTCTTTTGTCTCTCAGTCACTTTGAAAATGGAATGCACTCTGTTTTTTTTTGTGGTCACGTTCATCATGATGCTAATGGTGAGATGATGATGATGATGATGACCAAGAAAGATTTTGTTTTGTTTTTTTTGAGAATAATATGTATTAGCATTTTTTTGTGTATACATAGATACTTATTATTATTATTATTATTATACATGCATACCTGGTTGTTATGCATGATGTCTGATTCTCTCTCTCCTTTTGGTTTGCTGAATGGATGGATTGACGGGAAACTGAAGGAAGGAAGATGAAGAGAAGGAATGAATGAAAGGAAACAATAGCGGTGGAGTTTTTTTTGTGTGTGTAGTTGTTGTAATAATAATACATTGACATGGGTGTGGTCACCCATTTGGATGCTCATCAATCTCTATCCACATTCATTTGTGTTGTTACACAAAGTTCACCAGACTATATACTTATTACATTACATTGCATATGTAGGTACATACATACCCTATATGAATGACTGTTGTAATCTGAGTCACTCACTCTTTTCGTGGTAAAAGATTAAATAGCCAAAAACAGAATCATTTTCTAAAAACAAAACAGTGTTATGTTTTGTTACGGTTAAAAAGAAGAAGAAAAATCTGAAAGATAAAAAAATACGAAAGAGGAGGAGGATGATGATGATGATAAACATTTTGCATTACTAACAACATTTTGCTGCTGCTGCTGCTGCCGTTGTTGATGATGTTGTTGATGATGACGATGAGATGAAACAAGAAAAGATTTGTACAAATTACGGCGGCGGTGGTAGTGCAGTGGTGTATGTATGTATGTGCGTAACGGTGTATATTTTGGCGGCGGTAACAAGTATAAATAGCAAGAAAACTTAGCCTCTGACTTATATTTTTTTTGTTACCCGCTTTATTTTCTCTCTGCACTACTGATCCGACTCTCTAGTGAATTGAGTTGAATGAATGAAAGGAAGAAAACTGAAAATGAAAAAGGGCGGCGGCGGATGGCTTATTTTTACAAGCGGAAAATCAGCTTTCTACGGAAGGGAAAAAAATTTGTTAGTAGTTTTTTTTTATCACAGATTCAAATCGTCATAATATATAAGCCTGAATGCATTTTTATTTATGGCTTGTGTATCCGAACCACCACCATCATCGTTGGGTGATATGGCAATGCATATAATAATATGGTGATGAGGCAGCAGTAAACTTTATACATGCATTCTTTTTTTTACTTATTGGCGCGGTAGCTAGCAGGGAGTCGAGATGAGAATTGAGAGAGAAGAGAATGACAGGCAGTGTGACCCATGTATGCATCAAATACAGAGAGAGAGAGAGAGAGAAAAAAATGCACTCTTTTTACATGTTTTAAGAAGAAGACGACGAACTGAGGAGGAGAAGAAGAAGGAGAAAAAAAATGTATCATCCATTTTCATACTTGTTACTTATGCATGCAATGTAGATTGGATTGGTGGATGAATAATATGCTCACTTTACAGACAGAAGCAGTTACTTCTTCTACTTACTATTGCCTCAAAAGTTTCTTCTGTTGGCAATGTTGTTGATGATCATGATCATGATCATGATGATGGAGATGAGAAGATGGAAGAGGGGAAAATACGACAACAAACGTAAAAAACTTCTTCTTCTGCTTTCAAGTCTCTTTTTTTCAATTCATCTCGCTCTCTAGCACTCCACCAACTCATGTTTAAAAGAAGTATGAATTGGATGGATAGATATATTATTAGGTAGTAGTAGTAGTAGTAGTACACCACTACCTCTTAAATGAAATGGAATGAAGGTTGAAGAGAGAGAATAAGAAGAAAAAAAAATGAATAGAGAGAGAGAGAGATGGGGGAAGAAAAATGGAATGAAATACACAAGTTGTAAGGGACTCTCAAGTTTCTTTTTTGGATTCTTAAGAAGAAATAGAAGAAAAGGGGACGGCCCTTTTTACGGCTTAGTGTAAAGTTAAGTGGAAAAGGAAATCAGGAAGAAGTAAGAGCAAGAGAATCAGATGGAGAAGTAGTAGACGAGTCAACAATAAAAATGTTTTTTTTTCGTCTTCTTCTTCTTTCTGGTTGAGTAGATTGAGAGGGTCTCCTCTTCTTTTGTCGTGGAAAGGAAAAAGAAATGCAATGCATTACAAACAGCAGCAAGGAAGTAAGCAGTAGCAAAAGCAGATATACAAATGTTGTGTGTTTTCAAGTGGTTTTTTCTCTCTCTCTCTCTCTCTCTCTCTTTCCATATTACCTTTATTATTATCATCATGAATTATTTGTACAGTAGAGAGATATTATGGATATCCACTTGAAAAAAATATTTTTTTTAGTGGGTTTCTCCTCCTTTTTTCTTCTTCTCTATACAGCAAAAAAAGAAGGTATTCTTCTCACAATGGTCACACAATCAGCAGCAGAGCTATGCTGCATAAAAAAAAAGGTGTCCTTTTTTTCTTTATCATTATATTATTATCATTGTAGAGGAGGATAGGTATGCACTTCATCTATTTCTATGGTAGTACCAGTTGATTGTCACATTTGTCTCGTTTTTATTTTGTTTGGGACTGGGACGACAGTCACAAGGAAAAAAAAGATAAAAAAAAGATGAGGGAAAAAAGAGAAATAGAAAAAGGAATGGAGGCCCTTTTTTCCTTTCAGTTGTTGACTCACATGTTGATCATTTTATACATACCTACATACCACCTGGACAAGAAGAGCAAATTTTTTTCTCCCGTTTTTTTTTTCTCTCTCTCTCTTCAATTACAACAATAATATTTTAATAATACGAGCTACCTTTTATAATAATATGTGTCCCCACCACCACCACCACCACCACGAAAAAAGTGTATGCACTTTTATTATTACGGGCAATAATGCACCAAATAATAAGGCAACGTTTACATGCTGCAGTTGCTTGCTGCAGTCCACCTAGTCAAAATAATTTCCGTGAAGACTGATTGTGTGAGAGCAAGACCATTATTTTTATTATTGAATCGAAGAATGGGGAGATAGAAACCCACAAAGATGTAACGTTATTATTACTACTACTACTATTACATGTAAGCCTGCATATTTGGATTGCAATAGAAGGGAGTAGTGCAATGCAATGCATCACTGGCAATGAACAACACCGACAATTAGTGTTGCGCTCTGCTGTGTTATGCTCCAGGGCAATTCTCACTCGTCTTCTCCTTTCTTATCATCATCATAGTCATCGCCTTTATCATCCAATATCCAACAAAATCCTCCTTTTCACCTTATATGATATTTTGCTGCTGCAATCCATCCTCTCACAAATAAAAAAAAAGAAGTGAAGTGGGAGAGAGAGAGAGAGAGATGGGATATATGGGATTTTGTGTATTGTGGTGGTTGGTGTGCACGTACCTGACTTGACTTGATTGTAGCAGCATGCCCTTCACATCACTTCACTCTATTCTTCTCTCCTCTTCGTCTATGTGCATCATCAGAAGAACATCTTCTCCATTTTCGTCAAGGGCCTCTCCATTATAATATCCGTATCGATATATACGTATATTCATCAATGTACAATATAAAAAACATTAGTTATAAATATGTATATATGCCGTATTATCTACTTTTTATAATGGTAGTAGTGCTTTGAGAAGAAGATGAAATGTTCGTGTAAGTTGCCGTTGCTTGCCATGATAATGCCTCCAGGCAAGTTGCTGTTGTGTGTACAAAATGTACCACTTATTATATATTCGCTGCATTTCAATGTTCAGTTTCAATGTGTCTCGCTTGATCATTTATTCTCAAACAAAATGTGTTTTTTTTCTTCTTCTACTCCTCTCCATCTCTCTCTCTCTCTCTCTCTCTCTCTCTCTCATCTCCTTGCCTTCTTTATTCTTCTGTGTATTTCACGGTGTCGATAGGTGTGAGAATGTTATAAAAAAATCATTTGTTGAATAAGAGACCAACTAAGCAACATATTTTTTTGCGGCTTGGATATACATATAAGAACATCATAGAGAGAAAAAAAACATGAACATGGCTAGTACAATGAGCAACGTTACATTTTGCTCTTTGACCTTTTTGCACACCTGTGTAATTAATATCTTTTCTCCAAAAAAAAAAGAGATGAGATGGGGATGGGGAGACATTAGAGGTATGTGTATAGAGAGAGAATAATACATCAGACAGAGTAAAAAAAAATTCTTCTCTTTTTTCATTAATATAAATATATATTTTGTAAAGCAATGTAAAATTTTGTGTTAAAGAAAGAATACGTCATCATCTTTTTACTTGTCATCCAGGTTACCTTCTTGGTTGGTAGTCTTTGCGGTGATGGTGATGTTGGTGGTTGGTATGCGTGGACAATAATAATTATGATGATGATGATGAGCATTATGAATACCTTCTTTAATGATTTATGGCATCTCAAGTTTGGAAGAAAAAAATGCGAGAAATTACGTAAATAGCATCAATCTATATATCCCTGAAAATATCAGTCATCAAAGTCGTTGTCATCATCATCATCATCATCATCATCCTCACACATAGCAAGCATCTTAAGTTACACACAAGCATGCACGCAAAAGAATGTGATGCAGTTTGTCTGCTACAAATATAAAAAAACAAGTAAAGATTGAGAGATGAGTTTTGTCGATGATCATGACCGTCATGTTGATGATGATGATAATCGTGTGAGCATGATTGCTTGTTGTTGTTGTAGTAGTGGTTGTAGTAGTAGTAGTAGTACATAGTTTTGAAACATGATCATTCTTGTTCCATTCCAATCCATTCCAATTCAAAAAAAAGCCTTCTTCTTCTACTTATTCTTCTGCTTCTCGGTTGAAGAGAATTGATAGGAAAAAGAATAACACATGAATAATTGATGAATACCTGTCTTTTTTAATTACTGTGATTCTTTCTGCCTTTCTTTCTACCTTTTTTGTTTTGTTTTGTGTATGTATAGGCATGTTGCAGTGTTATGTATACAAACTAGTTCTTCTTCTTCTTCTTCTTCTTCTTCTCCTCTCTTTAGATTTTTTTTTTATCTTTTCCCTTTCGATTCTTTAGAATTGATTATTTTATATGGTGGTGGTTGTGTTGGGATGGTGGTAGCAGCAGCATATTATATTATGCATACTCTGTGTTTGATGATGGTTATGTTGATAAAATATTGATGATTCATCTGGCCTTGTCCCTCTCCATCTGTCTTAAAAAAATATTATTATTATTATTATTATTATGTATTTCCCACTCAAAAACCTTAGACAAAAATTCCTTCCCAAATACCTCTTCTTTATTTTAAAGAATTTTTTTTTGCATTCTTCCTAATTTAATTACAGGTGAAGAACATTGACCAAAAAGTAACCAAATAAAAAAGTGAACTAAAGCAGAATGTTTAAGAAATATATAGTATACCAATGTGTTATTATCAGAGATTTCAATGGCAAATCTCAGTCAAGTCAAGTCAGATGAATAGGATTTTTTTTATAGTGGTCCTCCCAGTTTTGATATTTGTTTAAAAATATACATTCTGTCTTAGGTCTTAATCAGATGAGATGGTAGATATACAATTTAAAAAAACTAATAATGTTCATGATGATGATGATGATCATGACCATGATTATGGCATATTTCACTCTTTCATTTTGTATATTGTATTTCACTCTCTCTCTCTCTCTCTCTGTTTCTTTTCTATGTGTTTGTATGTCAATAATAGAAATGTCTTTTTATAAAAACTTTTGCTTGAATAAAGTAAACAGACAAGGAGATATAAAAAAGAGAGATAAAAATTGAAAGAGACAAAAGGGATTCAATGAATTCAATGTTCACGTTCTTGCAAATGGCATCGCAACATTCCCATCATGATCATCATCTTTATCATGACATACTTGAATTTGACATGGTCAACTAAGAAAAAATAAATAAATTGTATGCACACATAAAAAAAATATAGTAAAGTCACAGTCAAGTCTTTTCTTTTATTATTATTATTATCTTATTCTAATCACTGAGGTATTTTCATTTTGATTTGGTTTCGTTAGTTTTTAGGCTTGTTACCTTGTGAACAGCACAACAGCAGCAGCAGCAGCGGCTGAGATGATGCTTGCATGTGCAATACTGTGTGTTCTTTTGTTTCATTTGATTTTTCATACAATGAAATATATTTATTAAAAAAATTTAAAGAAAAATAGTCAATTAAATAATGATAATAATAATAATAAGTTCGTTATGTAATGTGTGTTGGACTTGATACTAAACTAATACGCCTCTTGTTGTAGTGTCCTATCAGGGCCAACCCTTTCCCTTTTTATTTACAATATTTACATAATTTGACGGTGATAAGATAGATCTTTCTTTGAGATAATATGAATAGCCATAATAATAATAATAATAATAATAATAACTGTAGTAACCAAAAAAATAACTGATGATACTCGGAACACTACAAATCCAATAATTTTTGGTTGTATGCTAAACAGGCGTGTGTGTCATCCAGATTTAATTAAACTGAAATCTTTAAAAAAATATACATACATAAATTATAAAATTATAATAATGACAATAAAAAAATATTATAAATAACCACCTGTTCACATGTCAAACCTAATTTGTCCACATGTTTTTTCTACAAACAATAAACATCAAATAAATTAGGTAAAAATTATGACACCAGCAAGATAGCTACATGCTCTTTTTATTATTATTTCTGCTACAAATTTGTTATATATTATTTTTGGAGGTAGTGACTCAGTGAACAAATGAAGTGTTGAAAAAAAACAATGGCGAGACTTTAATTTTTTTTTAAAGCTTGAAATAAAAACACTTTTTTTTAAATGAATACTGAAATTAAATAGGCTTACAAAATTCAACCATTCAAGGTCTTGTCATAATCATTTCCCTTGTTGTCTGATGATGATGCCTTGTTGCTGTCGATTTTAATCGCAAAATTCTCCCTTGACAAATAACAAGCACACACATACACATGCACACGCACATGTAATTATAATCATCATCATCATCATCATCCTAAAAATATTATTATCATTATCATCGTTATTATTATTACACTTTTATTACCTTACAATATATTTTTTTTCGTCCAAAAAAGGATTGCGATGCAAGTGATGTGCGATAAGCTTTGAAGCACAAAAAAAGACACTGAAACAAAATCCTAAAAAACAAAAGAATCCTCTGTTTTATTCATTTTAAAAAGGAAAGAATGCTGACTCAGCTGAAGAAAAAAATAATAATAAACTGAAACACAGAGTCGTAGACAAAAAAACTCGAAATAATAATAATAATAATAATAACCACACTATATACCATCGTCGTCGTCATTATCATCATCACATTGCGCAGGTTTAAGATTTTGATGAACACTTTCGCTCTATTACAAAAATAAAATAATGAAAACAATTCATAGTGGTATTAAATGCTTTGTAATTAGACACTCGAAAAGTCAAGAAGAATGCAATGCTTTCATGAAAGATGCTGATTAAGTAATAAAAAAAAACAGCTAAGTTTTTTTATGAAAATTAAGAGATGATTTTTAAAACTTTATGAGGAGGATGATGATGATGTTGCTGACGATTATTATGATTATTGTGCAGTAGTAGTAGTAATTCCAAAAACTGGGTTTAAAAAATTAGGTGAATGTGAAGAAAAAAAATTATAACGTTTTGTCGTCGTTGTTGTTGTCGTCGTCGTCGTCGTCGTCGTCAAAACAAATTATCATGCATTTTTTTCGTCTTCATTGCTTTTCTTTTATTCATCATGGCTCATGGCTTTATAACATTATGTAACAGAAAGAGAGACAGAGATACATTCATTGTCAAGAAAAAAAATCTGATGCAATACAATGCAAGCAGAGACATACGTACGACTCTTTTACGTCTTCACTCTCTGTAACAACCAGTCTTATTATGTGAGGAAATGAATTATAATGAAAGGGAATATGAAGAGTAAACGAGAGAAAAATTAAGAGAGAAGAAAAAAAAATTGTGCAAGATTATGATAATCATAATAATAATCATAATCACTTTTAGTTTTTGGTGGTGGTTTGGTTGTGGAGGAGTCGTGAGGAGTAAACAAGAATAACAGAGAGGCAAGCCAGGATAGGTAACGAAGAAGAAGAAACGTGAGCAATTCTTATGGAAGCTAGTCGGTTAGGTAGGTGGAGGAAAATTAACAATGAACGTGAATAAATAAATACTCCGTGGCATTTACAAATAATGGTTATGAAAAGCATTGCAATGCACTGCACTGCTGTTGCTGCTGCTGCTGCTGCAATTAAATGATTCACGTTCCTCTCAAAGTACTCAACTCTCTACAAGAAATTAGCTGCAAACGGTGGTAATCATAATCATAAAACAATGTTGAATGTTTAAAAGTTT
>JAHZNC010005180.1:0-11574 GCA_027744095.1 Zhuqinia jingwanae | reverse complement strand
AAAAATTCTTACACTAATAAAATCTAATAGGGTAAAACTATGCAAGAATAATACAAGTTGAAAACACTTGTCACATAACTTAACAAAAAACATCTTGAGTCATTTCATATCTTTCATCTGGACCGTGTACAACATTTTTTACTTTAAGGCGTCCAGGTTTTATCCTCCCTTTTTATTTTATGTGCAGTGCTTTGCTTTCAGCTGCGTACACTCATTATTGTTTACATTTTTCTCTGAAGTCACACAGGGATACATTACTTAAACCCTTTTTCTCATTTCTACATCTCATCTTATTTTTATCTATCATCGTATTTCTGGTCGTCACCAAAAAATACGGTTTCTCATCTTATTTTTCTCAAACCCAAAAACCAAAATCTCATCCTGTTTTATTATGATTATCTCAACAGGGATTATTACAAATTCCAATACACACAAATCTTTTATTTTATATTATCATCTTTTTTCCCTTCCTAATCATTGTTATTTATATTATATCTAAAAAATATACAATAACAATTTGCACCAAACTTGGTACAAATATACTATAGCACAATAGCTTTACAACATTTCAGCGCTCTAAGTTCATTACGCTGCCTCCAAGGGTAGTAAAATCATAGAAAATCTATAAACAGTCATTGAATGCACCAAATTTGGTACATACTAGAGTACCAAAGCTTTAACTCAGTAGCATTTTCAGCGCTATAACTTCATGGTGCTTCCGTCAGGGGCGCTAAAATCATAGAGTATCTATAAACAGTCACTGATTTGCACCAAATTTGGTACAAACATATTAGTGCGCTAGAGTATTATTTTCAGCGCTCTAAGTTGCGCTGCCTCCAGGGGGCTAAAATCATAGAACAATGTTTATAATACCCATAATAATATAATAGTAAAAGTTGCAAATCCTGGAGTTGCAAAAGGCCATAGGTGCAAAAGGCCGCAGGTGCAAAAGACCGGAGTTGCAAAAGGGTTTGGGTGCAAAAGGCCATAGGTGCAAAAGGCCGCAGGTGCAAAAGGGCTTAGGTACAAAATTACTCATAGGTGCAAAATTTCATAGGTGCAAAAGGCCTAGAAGCTAGTCATCATATGAGCTCACAGCTTCCCGTAATGAAATGAATATATCTGATTCATCTTTGTAGATGTTATAATAAAGCTGGTCGTTATATTAGAAATTTTGAAAGAGAAAAGAGTGAGGGCCGTCATTTGTGTAGTTTATAATAAAGATGTGTGCTGTAGATTATGGGAATGTTGTTGTTTGTTGGCTCATTTTCCCCACTTGAGCAGCAAATACTGACTATTACGCCGTATTAAAATCCACGCCAGGAGCGGTATCTGGGTGCCCGTTGCACGTATACATCCAACTTATGTACACACTCATCCCAGCACCACTCAAGATATAAGAGATAATACACACACATATAGCTCTCTCTCTCTCTCTCTGTTATCCTGTGCATTTTGCTACCAGTATAACGCTCTTCTCAAGATCCTGATGATGTTCTTGTCTTGAAGTCCTGAAAGAAGGGAGCAAACGGGAAAGCGCCACATCAGATGAGCAAACCTCTCTCAAGAATAAGCAGTGTGTATGAGAGCACCGACAAGGAGCTATCATCGTCAACTTCATCATTCTTTGGACTAGAGCCCATGACACTGGAGCAAAGTTAGCAGGCTACGCCTTCTTTAATCTTATTACATTCACATCCTCTTCTCAGTTTTTTATGGACTAGGCATGCAATCATTTTACCGCTTTACACCGCTTTACATGAGTTTAGTTTACGGAAACCATACGGCATAACAGCATCTCCCTCAAAGTCACATTTAGCTAAGAACTTTCCTTTCTTCTTCACCTATGCTTTGTAGAAGGGAAAATATGGGTTATATGTGACAAAGTGTGTGATAGACAACAAGGGACATATGACTTCCGCTTCCCTGCTTGGCTTTTAGACATGCATACAGAGTATTTACATGTGACATGAGTAGGTAAATCCATGTACCATCATAATGTACGATTAGTAGTATTTAAATTACAAATAATGCTTAAGTGTGCGCATAATAAAAATACGAGTTTTATGAACGCAATGAATAAATTATAAGTATAGTCTAGAAATTTAGCTTGATTGGAACGTGAGATGAAATATTGGCAAGCTGCTGGTCTTAATTACGTACCGAACATGATCACTGATCACATATCACATTAAGCATTCAACGAAGAGAAAATTGGATCCAGTCTGCCGTTTTGAGTGAGATACCATGAAAATGATGGTAGTGACTGTACAAAGAAGATGTGTGTTTGGAAGAGGTCTTTGGGACACAGGTTTTCCGACAGCGCAGAACAAGTGCGTCATTAAGGAATGAATGCATGCACAAACGTATGATAGGTCAGAAACCTTAGGAATTTTAAAAGGTTATGCTCATTTAGGTATATGAGCACGTTTTTAAATACATACAAAAACCATTGTAGATTTATCATCAATCAACTCAAGTAACGTGGCCAATGGTACTTTGCAGTGACCAAGGTTACCAACGAGAGGTTACACAAAGAAGCTCTCTCAACAATTCTCTTTGTATGGACTGTGAGTTCATAATGGATGGAAGTCCACTTAGTCTTTTCAGTTCGTCCTGTTTTATCTATTGATTCACATGCCGGTTCACAGATTTGAACTCACTGCGTGGGAATGTAATAAGTAATAATATTGTGGACTTGCTTCAATTTAAAATGCTGCTATGACTACTACAAAATTCTGTTGGTTTCCCTCACCGCTGGTTCATACCAAACTTGTTTATAAGTAAGTTCATGCAATTTGTTTGTATGATTATGATTACACTGAAACTCTGTACATGTAAGCTCACTTTGCTTTCTCCTGGTAAAAACAAAATGAATGATTTATATATAGAAAAGGTTAATCCACCAAAGGGCATGTTACAAAAAGACTCCAATCCAACTAAATTGGTTAATGGAATTTGCCCGTGGCAAATGATACAAAAGAGGCAGGGTAACGCGAGCATGTCATATTTCAACACAACGTTATGATATTTTGTTTGTTGTTCTATACGCATACCTGCGTCATGTGCACAGGCCAAGGCAATTTCAACCTTTTCTCCAGAAACAATTGAGGAATGAGGTAAAATGACAAATGTACGATATAACATGAGATAAAGCTACGCTTTTTCTAAAATTGGAGGGAGGGAAAATAAGAACAATGCACCGTTATTTTGCAAAGTTATTTTTAACACTTTCCTCAAATGCAGTTGTAGTGGATGGTGTTGTTGTTGGTACAAATAAATTTATTTGATGTTTTTGTGGGATCTACCACTTTAAACCGTTTTTTCACTCTTGAAACTATTATTGACTTAGCGCGTGCTGCAGCTAAGCTCTCAGGATGCAGCAGTATACAATATACATACGCAACGCAGCAATCGCATTCATGTCAAAGGGCAGTAAAATGGGGAAAGGCAACATGATATCCTATTAAATCGTACACATGTAAATTTTAAGAAAACTAGCTATATAATTATTTTTATGATGGGGGAAACTACTCCTCCCACTCAACTTGTTCAGTTTCAACAGCAGCAGCAACAACAGTGGAGTTGGAGTGGAAAGAGTCTGAAAACGATCACAAAACCTTTTATCCCAAATGAGTTTTGTTGTATGACTGCTATTTACTACCCATTTCATTATTCAACTTACGCTATTATAAATACATGCGCTCATTATTATTGCTATTATCAGGCTTACTATAATTGTCCATATCAAAAATGGCCCTCTTGTACACATTAGATATAGCCACGTACAAAGGGCACATAACATGTTAGGAAAGGAAGCAAATATAAAAAATAATTCTCTAATGGGCATCTTACTCAATGTACTAATGCGCATTGTTGTGGAACATGACAACGCGGTAAACATTTTTAATGTGCCAACTTTTCTATGAGGAAAATAAATAATAAAAGTATGTGAAGAATAAAAAGTGAGTGGGAGAAGAAGAGTGCAGATTTTAATTTCCACCACCACCACCACCACTCATCATAATACGCATAACAAAACGTATTTTTATGAGAAAAGGAAATAAAGGAGAAGGGCAGCTTGCTTAACGGGAACAATGATGACTATGGTGATGAGCTTTCCCTTTTGCTCTGTCGCTATAAACATGAACATATACCTATGCTTAATGGGATTTTGTTCCTCCAAATAGTATATCCTTTTAAGGCATTAAAAATAATTGCCATGAAAAGAAAAGCAATGATGATCATGATGATAGTGGTTCTTCTTTGTGTGTAGTAATCTAACAAAAGAGGGTATAGCTCATGCCAGAGAAAGTCAGAGTAACTCCTTTTTGTTGTGCGTGTGTGTAACTTGCTCTTTTAACCACCGACACATTTCAGACTTGGGACAGGGAGGACTTGAGCGTTGTTAGGCTAAAACTGAGTGTAAGTGAATGAAAAAGCTGTTTTTGGATTATTATGGGATGTATAATGGAAGTGAAAATGGCCTTTATGTTTCCCTTTTCCCTAGACGTGCGGATCGGATCTGCCAGCCAGAGTTTTTTTTATAAGCCCGGTCGTCTAAGCTTCTTTCTACATTCTCAGATCAGCATCGGCCAACATCATGAACCTCATGTCGTATTGATGATCATCGTCACTGGTAGGCAACCTGCAAGACTCTTTCGCAGTTATTGCTGTTGTTATTATTCCTGTTGTGTCTCAAAGTATTCGTTTCACACTCGCAATGTTTTTGTGACAGAGAGAAAAAAGTGCCACAAATTGGAGGATTGTACATGTAATGTCCATTACACTTTATTAGCCATCATCATCGCACAAAAGCTGAGTACATTACATTAGGATTACGACTATTTAGTCCCAGAAGAGGCAGTCCTGTGCTGGCCAATAATATCTCAGCCATTTTGATTACACCAGCAGCACTGATATCACTAATATTACTTATTATTACGGTTATGATGAGCTATACTCAAATGGCTACATGACATGATAATAGCACACACAGCATGAGTTTTCCGTGCTTCGTTAACTGTGGGGTGTGTACAGTGTACATGCGGAGGAGAATGGGAAATGGAAACGCTTTCCTGTCTCTTTTGAATGAGTCAGAAAGAATGAAAAGCTCACATGCACTACCTCTATGCTATCTCCTGCGATGATGTCATGCCATCGTGTTGTCGTAAGCTTCCTAAAAATGAAGATAGTGTGGTTGGGCTTTACATAATTATTGCATGACATCCGTCCATCAAAACAGTCAACTGAACTGTCTCTTTCTACTTGTTCTACTGAAATTGTATGTCGTAAGGCATATCGGGTTGCTTACAGTTCATTGAATATGGCATATTATTCCATTACCGGTTATTGTTATTATCATCATCATCATCAGCGAAGTATTCGATTAATACAATCGGTTTGCCATTGTGAATCAAATTGGGATTGATTGTAAATGCACTCATGTGTGGCGTAACACAATAAAAGGGTTCTCGTCCACATGCCCCAGTTCTATGCCTGTGATTCCGTAGTGGAAGGGAGTAAAATGGATCAAAAGAAACAATAGCTCAACCTTCGAAAAATCGTTATTTGTGACCATTAAAAAGACTACATTTACTTTTCTGGTCAGGTTAGGACCACTGTATATACCTCTCGGAGGATGTAAGGACATTTCCTATCTAACATAATTAGTGAAAGCAAATACATAATTTAATGCAATACTATGCTTAAACTTTGTTTATATGGCTTATCTGGATGTCTCTATTTACCAGAATGGCCATAAATACCAATCATAACTATAACCGCATAATATTTCGGGGTAATCATATAACGGGTATTTCACACGCGACAATTAAGATTACAATCCAAATCCGTTCCACTGCCAGACAGCACACAAATAACATAAACAAACGGTAAAAACGACAGCATTATTCTAGCGTGCACGTCTGCCTCAAATGAGTGGAATTTTTGAATGTGGTGACACGTGTAAACATTGTAATTTGCAGTTATGTTAACTGCAGATCTTGAGGCTTGTGTGTAGCTGTAGCTGTATATAGAAATTGGGTATGCATGCGGCATCTCAACTTTTCTAGCTGGTTGTAAATATACTACAAACCCCAATTATATGAGTTAAACTCATTTCTCTTTTGAAGTTTGACAAGTTCGACGCTCAATTTATGATCATTGTTTCATTTAATCAAACACCTACGCATTTACTTAACTACATACCGATTTATTTAAAACTGAAAAAAAGTAAACCGCTAATCAAGTGGAAATATAAATAGGTATACTGTTTATGATGAAGGTGGCTTTGAATGACGTAAGGTGACATGGTCGGAGTCGGAATGAGTGTTGCTATGCCACCATATATTCTATTGTTGGAGAGAGTGTAACCCTTGGAATTTCACGCTTTCCTCATCTCCATATCATTATAATTTCCTGGCCCCTAACTAACGCTATTGATGATGGGATAACATAAAATGGGAATGAGTGAGTACATGTACTTGAGGTAAAAAGTATCCGCATGAACAAATTCATTGGATCACAAGCGAATACAAAAAAGGTATGTAGGCTTTGCGGAGTGGAAAAGCAAAAGTGGTAAGCATGTTTTTGTCCCTGCCAACACAGAATGCACAAGTATGCTGTCTGGTGATGGTTGTACTCAATAAAACATCAGTCCTGCAATTGCAAATTGACGCTTCCTTCCCTTTTTCCTCATCCATGCAATTCTGTTTGACGATATGATTAGGGGGAACTCTGAAAAAACTAATGCAATCAAGCATTGTAGATTTCATTAGGGAGTCCAACAGCAAACTTTTATGATGATACACGTCATCATATCACATGATAACGATAGAAATATAATATATACCATTTTTTGTTCCCGCCAAACTCTGCAGTGTTTTCATAATCGTATAACCAACACTCACACATACTCTTACCACAACATAGCTCCTAGCTACCACCATAATTATTTTAATACAGTATTATTAATTCCCTTTATCTACCAGCCAAAGGATTTTAGATCATCAATATAGTAGTAACATTAATTCACAGAGAAAACTCTTCGGGGACAAAGATACCTATTTGTCATCATTTCCATTAACTTTGTCGTCATATCCTTTTTCCCTTGTTTTTTGCTGCAGGCAAACAAACGAGTGGTGGCATTCAACATTGTACAGAGAAGAAGACACCCAAAACACAAAGATTGTAGCATTCAATGTACATGATTCATATTGCAACCTTCTCGCCTTTTTACCCAAAACTTTCTCTTTTTTTGGTATATGTAATGTCTAATATCCAAAAAGAATTAGCATATGCATATGTTTGGTGTGCCAAGAAAAAACACATTGAACTGAATATTTTTTGCCAAAAATCTAAGAAAAGAGCAACGCAACGTATTAAAATGAAGAAGTATGGAAAAAGTGGAGAAAGTGACACGATACAACTTTCTTCTATTCCTGTCTTTAACTTTCTGTAATCTGTTTCTGAGTAGTGTAGTAAGTAGTAGCGGCAGCGGCGCGATGCTGGTAATAGTGAAGATGGGTGAACAGGCGTGTATTATCATCATGATTATCTTCGTCATCTTCATACAATCACATATCCGCCATAGTACATATAGATATCATGTATGTACCTACATAGTATATAGGTGGCCTACAAAGGTCTGCGTGAAGGTAGTTTGGTTTGCCAGCAGATCAGAGTAGAAAGTAGAGAGACCCCAATTGATCCATGCATAAAGTGCGTGCCATTTTATATTCCTGGTAGACTTGAGTGTAGAGAGATAAAAACATGTAGAAAACGATGAATGCATGTGAGATTGTCGAATAATGTCGCCGTTGGCTTGGCTTCGTCGTCATGCTTCTTCACTCTACTCACACAACACTATTTCCATAGAAAGGAAAAAACGCACACCAAACAAGCAGGATAAAAAAAGTCTACATCGTTGGGGGTGGTTCCGTGGAGTTTTTACCGCTTTTCTTGATTTTGAGATGAGTAGATGATTCTGCTGTTTTGCTATTACTTTTCTCTATAAATGTCTACCTACTTGCCTGGGTGAGCCATTGAGAAAAACGCATTTTGTGTGTCGTCGCTTTCGCTCTTTTCATGCAAATATTTAAAAACCCTGGTGAACTGATACTTTGAGGACCATGATGTTGATGACTACAGTGTTGTTGTTGGCTACACTACTCAACACACAGATTGTATAGCATACATACTATAACATGTATACTTACATGCAAAGCAGTTCAAAGTGAAAGTTTTTCTGTATTCTTAGAAGAATGATTTGCGATGGTAATGATAAGGACAAAACTAGTATACGCACACCTTCCCTCCTACAGATAATAGTTTGTGTCTTTGCCCTATTTTGATGGTTGATCTTGTAACGACAACAAACTTTTATGCCTGATTCACATGCAAAATCAACAGAATCAGTTCATGAACTACGAAGCAAAATGAATAATAGATGCTTATAGGTGTATAGGCAAAATACGGCGTATTTGCCTTTTTGTAAAAGTGGTTTTCATGCTGAAGGTTTGATTGTCGGCGTATTGAGTATTGAGTATTGATTTTATTTATAGTTTCCAATGTATCAAGTATTACAAAAACCTGTTCTCCCTACATGAAAACTTTTATGCCTTTGCCACCATTTGCTCAGGTCCTTTATGCGTTTGCGTCCTTTCTCTTTGGAACACTGTCTGTGTAAATAGGAACACTCATCGAAACCCGGCAACGACAATAACTCAATTCTCTAGCCGTAGTAAAGCGATTATTCATTTTGCCAACGGAATCATTATCATTGCTTTTATTTTTGCAATTTATGCGGCATTATGCAATTTATGTACTTTACGGAGATGAGGCCACATCATCATCGCTCTCCAAGTGGTCGTTGTCATCCAAATAAGCATGTTTTGCATTTTAGCTAAACTGCTGCTCCTTGTTATCTCTCACACACAACAACGTGGAGTAGAATGATCACATATCTTGCCTTGGCCATGCGTCGAAATACAGATAATTGTGGAAGATAAAGAGGTGGAATATAAAGAGAGATACAGGATTATCTTGTTTCGTTTCATGATTTTGTTGCTCTTGTTCCGGAAGGCAAAGTTCACTAGCAGAATTGGACACCAGGGCCAACTCACTCGTTTACATACTTTCTTCTATCCCATTTGCGTGTGCTCATTCATTCTCATTTCATCTATGTATATATTTATCCGTTTGGGATGAGACAAAAAATATGGGAGAGACATTTTTTGCAAACTTGATGCTAAACAGAATATTACGCTATATAGTGAGGGGATGGATTGGATACACGGAGCCGTCTGTGACTACGTCGGGGGAGTCGATACTGAAAAAATTGTGTGAGATTGAAGAAACGGAGCCAAAAAATTGAAGCCATGTGGAATATTATGGAGCAGAAAAATCCCCTTTCATGTAAAATACGATGAAAGTCTCTAACCAGGCAATTCTACATACTTGCCTTCTCCCTCTGTGTCCCCCTCCAGAGTTTCCTTCTGTGTGGACTGACGTCCTCTTTTTAAATGGCCTATGTTATTGTAAACATTGATGACAAAATGGGCAGTGGAATGGTGTGCTGTTCTGTTGCAGGACATAAAAAGGAAATGCTCCTGAACTGTTTGGAATGGGGCCAACATTTCAATCTCTTTGTGTGACAAACGTTTGAACTAAAGACTTTCAACATTCATAGGCTTTCATGTTTCCCAACCTAAAAATAATAGTTTACTGAAAGGAAAATGATTTGTCCTTACTTTCCTCACATTTAATTAATGTGGGGAGTATAGTTGATGCAAAAGAATCTACATTGGGGCATTCCTTAATCTTCCAACTGTCAATCAATAACACAAAAATTCCAAACCAATTGTAAACATTTCACCATTCAATTGGACTTTACTTTATTCCAGTCAAGTGAAAGTGTATAAAAGAGGCACATTTGGCACAGTTTTTGGGAATTATATTTTTATATTTACAGTGTAAATTTCACACATCCCATATATGTAGCTACACAAACGCGTTGTAAGAGAATCTGGTAAGGTATCAAATTTTATCCAGAAAATACTTTTTTTCTTTGATGGCCCAAAGTAATGGTGATGGCTCAGCTGTTGAGAAAATGAATGAATGGAGAAGCGAGTTCATACAGTTCACCAACCAATTTAAACTTTCTCCGAAAAAGGGGAGTAAAGCAAATACAAGCGGTGGGCAGCATCGGGAACAGAAGGGTGAGCACTGATTTCCTAGCGTTTTCTTACAAAAGCTACACCAATAGCCGGTTGTGCTCTCTCACCCAGTCAGTCAGTTAACATGATCATCATCGAGGATTCAGACTGACATATGGGCATACTTTATGTCGTGCATAACTTGTGTATCTATTGCTCCCATTTCCCCAGAAACTGAACAAGCATTTCAGCTACAACACATAATATGCACATGATATGTCCCTCCTTTTTCCTTAAGACTAGAGGTGCACGCACCAATCGACACCATCACCCCCTGGTCACTCCTATCTAGACTACGTTATAATTGGATGACCCCCTTCACAGACTAAAATATTCTTCCAGTTTTCTTTTCCATTGATCCAAAAAAAGCATTTTCTACAATTTATGTTTCCTCCCGTAAGAAAGAAGGCATGGCTGTATATATGTACATATGTATAGGTATACGTTTTGTACAAGTGCTCCCAAATCTGTAATTTATATATTATGCTAACCTTTTCTACATTTGGAACATCAATTTTAGACAACATTATTCCTGTACATATATTTACTCATGCGTGTACAAAGGTTGCCGGCGTTATATATACTAATTCTCACGCCGGGTGAAAGGGAAGTAACCATAGATGTGGAAGGGAAACATGTAGTCGCAGATAAACTATTGTTGAAGCCATTCGATTTGGAAGAACGAAAGACTGCATGTCAGATTTTTCATATTCTTCTTCATCGTTATCCTCATTGAGGGAAGCGGTTTTATATCCTCAGTGTATAGCAGTTATTATAACATTTAATATTTTAGCTAAACTTTATTGAATTAAACACGGGAAATATCCACATTAAATAGATTGTTTATAAATTTGTAAACACTTTTTTCCCGAGTATGTATTGATTACATTTAAGAGATCGATACAAGCGCACCCTACAGACTACAGATATGCATGGTATGTATAATAATATGCGTTTATTGTACGCAAACAGGCCATAATTGAGTTCCCTTAAAATGTTCGACGAACAAACAAACTGAGCAATTGGATCGAGTCTTCTTGTATACATTTCCCTATTGAAATAAAAATCATACTTTCCGACGAAAGTTTTGTGGTTATGGTAATTTGCAAGGTCCTCAATACGAAAGAAAGCATCCATGAATTACATATATCGATGCTTATATAAGCATCGATTCGGTTCGATGCTGACGTTGACTAGCAGAAATTGAAATTGAATCTTTATTGTCTTTCCTGTTTCATACACACTGATTACAATGCTTTAATGTTCTTCCAACAGTGACATTTATATAAATAAATAATATACTAATTGTCTATTTGTAGGTTGTAATAATAATCATAACAGTAATAGTAATTTGATT
>JAHZNC010005179.1:0-12691 GCA_027744095.1 Zhuqinia jingwanae | reverse complement strand
CACGAGATCCTGTCGAACGAGATGACATGGAAAATCAAGATGGAAAAGCGTTGGGGCGGAACAGGAGAGAGCAAATACCCACCAACCGATCGTAAGCCAAAAAAAAAAAATCTTTTAACAACCCCACTACTTCACACTTTAAAAAAAAAAAAAAACCAGTATATGACCAATCCCTTGTAGTCCTGCCAACGCCTCCAGACTCTCCGTACACTAAAATCTTCACAACGTCCCGTTTCCCGTGGTCAAAAGCGTGCGTGAAACGTGAAGAGCAGATAAAGCTGTGGTCCGGTTCCTCAGCAACCACTCAGAAGCTGTCCCAGGCAACGTTATCATCGCATATCGGCTGCATAGACAGTATCCTGCTCTTTTCTCGAAACGACACAATGCTAATGGCGTGCGGGTCAAGAGACCGGACAATCTCGTTGTGGAACGTTCACCAAGTTCTATCCGGCGAGCCAGAGAGTGTATCACGGATCAAGATCCTCAACCGAGCACATGACGGATGGATCTGGGATTTCGCTGTCAACTCCAACAATTTTTTCAGCTGCAGTTGGGATACTACCGCAAAGATTTGGGATTTCAATACTCTCCAGGTCGTCAGCAAATTCAAGTGAGTTCAATGGTAACCAATAACGATATGCTTCCCGCGTTTTAAAATCCCGATTTATTCCAGGTCCAACACGGCGCTACTCTCAATCTCCTCAACAGAGTCAACAACAGCAATAGGTTCGTTCAACCGGAAGATCCTGCTGCTGGATCCCCGGTCCCCTGAAACGCCAAGATGCACGATAACATCTCACACGCGCTCAGTCCTCTCCCTGGGCTTAGACTCAACCTACCTAATATCCTGTGGGGAAGACGGTCTAATCTGCCGCCACGACCTCCGCACAAACAAACTCGAATCCTCCCTGACACTTCCCCCAACCCCGCAATCCAAAACCCCATACCCAACATGTACATCTTTCCGAGAAACGCTAATAAACGCGCCCTACTTCTACGTCGGTGACAACACTGGCCATATCCACCTAATCGACCTCCTAAATTTCACAATAATCCAAACAAAGAAGCTGCACAACGCCCCAGTGCGCGGCGTGTTCAACAACCTGGGCAGCGTTGTTTCCTGCAGCCGCGACGGAAAGTTGGTAGTAAGCAGCGCAAATCTAGGTCTAAAACGATTAGGTGGAGTTGACGTCGGTGACAAGATAGAACTCCCCTGCGTGCACAGCCTAGACAACGTGGTAGCCTGTGGAGGTGGAGACGGGGTGGTCCGTGTCTGGGGCTGCACAACCGGAGTGCTTTAACGTGTATATAACCTCATAGTATTAAACCGGATGCTTTAAAAATAAATCTCAGACTGAACACCCTTTTGTACGAAGAATTTTAACACTTGTGTAATATATTTACTAAATAAAAAAAATCAGATTCCTTTAAACAAAAAAAAACGGTTGAATTAATTAGAGTTATTTAGTCTCCTGAGTCTAGATTCAAGGGCGTTCATCAACGTCACCGCATCAGAAATCGAGGTGGTCTGCGAAAAACAAAACATTTGTCAACTTTCACAGAAAAATGCACAAAAAAACATTTGTCAACTTCCACACCAAAATGCATTCAAAAAACAAAACATCCGTCAACTTTCACANTGTCAACTTTCACAGAAAAATGCACAAAAAAACATTTGTCAACTTCCACACCAAAATGCATTCAAAAAACAAAACATCCGTCAACTTTCACAGAAAAATGCATTAACTAAACATCCGCCAACATCCACACGAAAATGCATTAACTAAACATCCGCCAACATCCACACGAAAATGCATTAACTAAACATCCGCCAACATCCACACAAAAATACACAAACAAAACATCCGCCAACATCCACACAAACAAAACATCCGCCAACATCCACCCAAAAAAGTGCAAACTCACCATAACCAAGAATATCCTAACAGCAGACCCAGCAGCGCCATCCCCTGCGCCAACCTCCTCCTCCTTATCAACGGCCTCCAAATCAACGGCCATCAGCCTAACATTTTTATCCCCGGCCCTCTCAACCCTCATCCCATCCCAAACTTTCGTATTCAGCATGACACGTAAACTCCCTTTGGTGCGTATAATTAGCCGAGAATTAACTATATTTTTCTCGTCTGGTGTTTTCGAGTCGTTTAGCCTGAGCAGCCCCCTTCCCCTCTCAATCCATGCTCCGTTTGTGCCGTCGAATATGAACAATCTACAGTGGAGCTGGAAAACAAATCATGATTACCAACTACTTGAGACCAAAAAATAAAATTAAACTAAATCAAAACCCGACCAACCTGCAAAGCATTAACCTCATCCTCCTCCCCAGTGATAACCTCCCTAACGATATCAGCACTACTGCCCCCGTCCTCACTAATCACAACACTAGGTTTCTTGACGCCCCCGACCTCCCTCTCCTCCTCATCAATCTTTCTCTTTTTCCCACCAGGCCCTTCCCCCTCACTCCCCCCAACCCTCTCCTCAACAACAGCTCTCTCACTAAAATTCCTCCCAAAAACGAACCCCTCCGAACTGGAAGCAACACTTCCAACCCCATCCCCACTACTAACAACTTCACATTTCTTTTCCCCTTCCCCCGCTTCCTCCTTCTCCAAGGGCACAAACTGCAACGTGCTGGTACTGCTAGTAGCCTGGGCCTGTACCTTGCACCCGACACTCCCCGAATTAGGTATAAGTTTAGGAGGTCTCAACATGAAACTTGAACTAGGTTGCTGTGATGTAGTCCCCTGAGGTGGATTACAAGAAAACTTGAAAGCTGAAGGCCTTAGTATAGGACCCCTCAGTATATTCTGGTTTGCACCGAAAGGGTTTGACTTTGAGTTTGAAACTAGATGCGGCGCGTACGGTGAGCATATCGGAGCTACAAAAAAATACACCAATTAATTCATGCACCAACAAAACCTCGACTCAAAAAACAAACACCAATTAATTCATGCAAAAAACAAAAAAAAAACACTCACGCATGATCCCATCTCCATTACTCCCCCCAACCCCATCATTGCTATCATCATCCTCATCCTCGTCCTCGATATTCCTATCCCTCATTTCCTGGTTATTCCTAATCTGAACAGGACTGGAAGAGCTGACAATCTCTGGATCCCCACTGCTCTTACTCGACTGTTCTGGACTATCGTTCCCCACTGACTCTGCAAACCACAAATAAAAAAATGAGAACACACCCACAACTACCCAATCCCCTCTCTCACAAATAAAAAAAACTCACTCGCTTCCGCCTCATTCCCGGGCCCCCGATCCTGTTTCCCGGTCGTGACCCCATCAACCGAGTCGACACTATCACTGCTGCACACAGGTTCATCCGACATGATCTGTAAAAAAACATTAATCAAATTAAAATCCTCCAACCCAAAAACGAACCCAAACTAAAAAAAAATACTCCAAAACTTACAATAAATATATCTTTAAAAAATAATTCCCAAAAAAATAATGCCCAAGTCACGAATTTTCTCCAGAAAAAAAAATCACAAACACCCCCAAAAAAAATCAATTACCCGTACAAAAAACCAAGTGATCTAAACAAAAAGTATACAAAAACTGGCGCCACTAAATGTCCAAAAGGGTGGGGCATTTTGCCAACCCTCACACACGTGTAACCACTCTCTCAGCTGACAACCGTCAACATCTCAGCAGCACTATTTTTTTCCCCCCCAACCCATGTGCTTATTATTACATTCTCCCTTATCACGATGATCATCCTCCACAAATTAATCCCCAATAAAACCGTGATATTTATCGTGATAATGTGACGTAAACACGAGTCAGTTAAATTCCCTCCTAGTCACGATGCACCGTATCCTTAAAACGCTAAGACCCTTCCGATTCGGTGGAAAATATAGCTGGGCAACAAACATCCTAACAGGTAGCGTCCTGTTCGTAGCGGGTGACGCCGTCCAGCAAAAGATTGAACAGAAATCTGGAGATCTAAAATCATTCGACCTATCAAGGTTAGGTGAGTAACAACACACCAAAAAAAAAACAAACAGGAAAAGTAAAAACCCCCGTTATAACCACCCCCATTTCCAAATTTCCAGCCCGTTCCTTCACAATAGGTTTGATCGAAGGTCCCCCTCACGTGATATTCTACAGCTACCTTGACCACTACTACCCTTCAAAGAACCTCATAACAAGTCTAAAAAAGGTTCTCGCCGACCAGCTGATAGCCTGCCCGTTTTTCAACATCCAGTACCTCGTGGGGATGGGCTATATGGAAGGTAAATCGTGGAAAGAGATAAGCGTGGAGTTCAAGAAAAAGTTCCCAACCCTCGTGGTGGTAGACTGGGTATTTTGGCCACCAGTCCAGCTGCTAAACTTCCTGTACGTGCCCGGAAAGTACCGGATCGTGTACATAAACAGTGCAACAGTAGTTTGGAACATTTACCTTTCGTACATGAAACATTACGTGAGTGCCAAACATACATGCAAAATATAAAACAATAAATGCAACATATACATCCCCACCCGATAACTAATCTTTTATGCATTCCATTTCCAGGATCAACAAAACAAATAACCCCGCGTATGTAAAAAACCTCAAAAAGTGTATTTTTATTTACAATAAAAAATATGTGTTTACACGATAGACTAGCTAAAAAAAAACATGATTTTGCATAAATAGAAGAACCCTATGAGAACCCTCCGGCCGCGACACTCCCCCCATTAAGTACAATGGGACATCCCGCCTGGACGTGTTCATAAACCTGACTCTTCAAAACCTGAACACTCTCGCGTAACTTGACCAAAACGTTTCCCTTGATATTTTTCATCCCACCCCCGACACTGCTATCATCATCACTCAAATCACTGTCATCGTCGTCATCATCACTGTAGCTGTCAGGAACTGTCTGAGGCTCTTCCTTGACCACAACGTTGGTAAAATCGACAAACCCTGTGCTCTTCCCATCTTTGTAACTGCTGGCGTTGCTACTCCCGTCCTCCCCCTGCACACTACTACTCTGAGCACTGTCCTGGTCCCGCAACTGCTTCAACGCGTCGTCAAACCCCTTTGCATACAACTCCTGCTCCTCTGTCACGTTTTTCGGGAAAAACACACTCGTCGGCGTCTGAAGCACATTGGGGTTGGTGCTCATTATCAACCTATCCAACTCGGGAGTAGGAATATTAAGCTTCTGGACATCAGGACTGGACAACACATCGATAACCCCCGGCGTGTTGATACTAAACACTCTAGGCCGCTTCGCGTTGCTCAAATCCAGCGTCATCTTCCTCTTCATCAACGACACGTTCTGGCTCATCGGCTGCTGCATACTCCCCTGAGTATACGTTGTCGTCGATGGCGGAATGTTACCCCCTCCCCCCGTGTAATTTGGGATGTAACTCATCTTTGTACGCTCCTCTCCGTAAAACGTCGCGTCCGTTTGATGGGTATCTAGTAGGTCGTTCAGTAGCGGGATGTTTAGGGTCACTATCGGGTTTGAGTAACCGTCCATGCGTGTTTCAGGTATCCTCTCTTAATAAGGCTTATCCCATTCCTATAGCAACAAACAGAAAATTAGTATTAAATAAAATAAAATTCCACAAATAGTCACGATAATTATCCCATAATAATTTTATCCTAACCGTACGTTTTAAAATTATCCAAGAAAAGTATGGATATACGCAACCGTATGCACTGTATCAAGTTGGTCACCTCCAAAAAAATAATAATAAAGATCAGCCCGTTCTACACTATCCACAACACTCTAGTTTTTTTTACGTGTTTATATTAAAGGCACAAGACATCCATCCACAACGAAGCACAAACTTGAAATGAGTCATGCGAACGAGTACGTGCCACTTTTATTATACGCTTTTTTACTATCTTTTTTTTTTCTCTCTCTCTTCTGGATAAACTTGTTACTACAATTTTACAACATTAACTGTATACCTTTTCTATAAATTACGGAATTTTAGCCTGTTCTCATTGGCTACTCCTCTGCTACATACACTTGCGTGCATTTTCCTTTTAAATGGGCTTGGTGCTTATGCGTTTGTGTTTTATGGGTGCATATATATTGAAAAAGGGTTAAAATGGGTTTTGTGTATATTACAAGTGTTTTTTTTAAAGGATTGTGGTGGGTGGGTTAACAAACGTGTATACTCTTTCACGTAGAAAAACAAACAGTATGTGGATTACCACGTACAAAATATATGAACATCATCGTGGTATTTACAACCCAGCAATATTCCTCGAAATGCTTACCACCACACACAATTCTCGCTACAAATCCCTGCAATATATTGTCTCTACTACACATCCTGTAAATATATTGCATATCAAATTGTACAAAGAAATTACTCATGAATATTCTAGCATTCAGAGAGGATTTCCAAGAACTCAAGAGTTCGCTTGAACTCATCATCATCGTCGAAAAATTGGCAATAAAAATATTTATGCTTGTTCTAAACGACCAGCATAGGATGCTGATGGGGTTTTTTGGTAGCGTAGGATACAATTCTTTTATTTTGCGGGATAGTCTGGCTAGACCTTTTCTGTTTTGAAGTTTTTACACTAAAAATTGTTTGCAATCGGAACAAGTGGAAGTGGGTTGGTTTAACTGCATATTGAGTGGGGTATTGAGAGATTGCAATATTAACATTTACTGGATCATTAACAAAATTTATAAGGGATTTCTCATTTTCAACGGGTGCTAATGATAAACCTCATAATTTTCATATAAAATTTAATGCATTTTTATTTTCAAATATATATCATTATTTTAACGAGCATAACTTGTGAGAAACTACTCAAAAACACCATCCATACACCATTTACAGTTTAAAAAACGCTTGATACTAAAAATCGCTGCAAATGTAGCAAAAAAAAAGAGTCGAAAACGTTGTTACAAAGAGAAATTCTCTTAGCAACACGTCATCGTTTTTCCTCTCGCAGACCCACTTTACTCACCAAACCAAGCCCCAACAAAAAACAACAATTACGTAATCCAGTCATGGTCGTTTTTTCTACGTCGTCGTCGTCATCCTCTCACGCGTGTGTGTGTGTACACAAGAAATGTAGCGCTTTTATTGATAAGGTTGAAAACCCTTATCAGCAGCAGCAAAACAAGCACACGCGCTGATAGCGATTCGTCATTCACTCTGCTTTTGGGGAAAACCAGCGGTTATGGATGGGAGGGTTTTTGCGCTATTTACGCATGTGTTTTGTACGCGACGAGGTAATAGGTATGCACTGCACGCACGTGAGTTTACGCATTCATATAACGCATATTTTGAATTGTGCGTGTGGTAGTCATGATAACGGCTAATGCTTAATTTTATGCACGTGTGAATGGATGCACGTCATCAACCCACTTGACCATTATCCTGATAGATAACACTCAATCAAGTGTGGTGATCACCATGACGTCATTGTATGGTGCAGTTTGGAGATGCAAAAGGTGATGTGAAAAAAAAATGTAAGAATGTATGCGAATATTGCGAATTGTCTTAAATGTTTAAATACGCACACGATTTTGGTTGTAGATTTGATGAAGCAAAGGAACTTTTAATTATAATCTGGTGATATGTAAAACCCATGCTACAATGCGTTCTTTACTCGGCCCTTTATTTCTCTACGTGCATTCAAACTTTGTTATTCAATTATTTTAAAATTATCATCCTTCTTTCTCCAGATATAGAAATATACCTGTTGTGAGGTCTCGACAAATACCATAGAAACTCTGACCTTAGGTTACAAGGCATTCATATAAAAAATCCTCAATACTTTAATCAAATCCAACGTTTTGACGAATGCTTAAGATTCTTCCAATTATATCATTTATGCACGTTAGACACATCGTTTTTTGACAACAAATTCAATTATTGGGCTACTTTTTTTTATTCCACCCTCTGGAATAATCAAGTGAGGTGAGGTCCCAGGAGGGAACTTTAGTGCAATTTGGCACGTACGCAATCTGAATAATCGGTGGGGTAAATACCGTTAAGTACAAAGTAAAAGAAGTACATGAAAATTACGGAACATTGCATTTTTGTTTTAAAATATACCACCCAATGTTTTGAAAGAACGAATGTGCTTCGGTTTTGAATTCTAACTTCCGTTTCTTCGTTGCCAAATATACCAAAATGACAAGAAACTACTAGGCATTCATTATCCAATTAAAATAAAATAACCTTGGTAAATAATATTAATATCGCGACCTTTTAGGAATAATATTGAGTATGGTTGCTGGGATATGAGCTTGCTATTTGAAGGAGGTGTTTTGCCGATGGAGAAGAACTTTGTCCCTAGCACAGATTTTTCGTCGAATCCTCTAACCTTCAACCTTATATACTTCATGAATACTTTCCTTCCAAAACCTTGATACTCCATACATTGTTATAGTGCCACGATTCTGCATACTTTAAAAAAAATCAAACAAATATTCAGTGTTGCATTTCATCAGGGGATTAGTATCGTTATTAGAGTTCATAATCACGTGTTTCGATGAAGAAATTATTATGTAACTTTGAAAATTATCTGGAATGTTGTTGACAGCACCAAATGGAGAAATGAAAAAAATATACGAATATATGTCAATTTGACCTGTTTATAGGATAATCGCACTAACAGAATAAAAACAAATAACATCTTTGTCCTTTGTCCGCCCTTTACACCCTTCTACTGGATTTACCGTGTAATGTCAAAAAACTTAATCCCATGGTTACCAAAAAAACACGCAAATCTATGAACGATACCTTAGACCTATAATAATATATTTTTGCAAATATAAATATAACAGTTCGTAATGATCTTTATATAGGTATACAGAATATACCCAAATTAATTTCAATTTAAAAAATCTGCACTCGGTTACTAAGACTACTAGTACTAGTGGACTAATAGATAATAGTTGAAGTAGCTTAAGATATTTGTGGATGAAAGTTTGACTTTGATAATATCATGGATAGAAATTTGTACACATGACCAAACTTTTCTTATAAAAAGTCTTTGTTTGCGCTACCTTGATTGATTTAAAAAGTATCGTTCTTGTGTAATAATAATGGAGCACTTTAATAAATTAAAAGTCTGTTTAAAACTCGTGACAATGACGTGTTGCCAATGTTACAATCAGTTTATATATTTGTTTTATGCATTCATGCATTGACGATGTAGCTAAGGGCTTATAAATATTTATATTTTTGAATTGTGATGATTATTTATGCAATTATTATACTAAATTTTAATTTTTGTCATTTCTGTGTAATTTTCCTCTCGAGGGAACAGTTTGACAATAAACTTGATTATTATTATTATTATGAATCCACACCCAGAAATGCAAGTAGTATAAAATTGACTGTAAATTGACGACACAAATCAACTCCAAATTACAGACTAAAGAATTCGATTTATTACAGAACCATTAATACTTAAAAATGTAAAAAACTGTACAAGAAAGAAAACGAGAAAGGGAATTGTTCATGAACTATATTTAAGGAAGCGTTTCTCCTTTGCTAATCTGTAATACAAAACCAAAACACATTGTTTAAAAATCAAATGAACCCAAATTAATAAAAATAACGACCACAATTTAGTAAAAAAAAACGCCTGTACACTGACCCATGCCTCAAGATATTCAATCTTCCTCTCGAGAGAACTCAACCTCTCGTTGAGTAACGCCAACCTGGACCTGCAACTCAGATCTACAACAAACCAACAAGCTTATCAACCGCACCCCAAATAATTACCCAATTAAAAAAAAAGAACTCACCAAAACTATTCAAAAAATCACAAATCCTCTTAATGCTCCCAGTGATAACCTCGATATACTCCCTATTGGCCCAGTCCTGTTGAATTTGTTTCTGGAAGTCCTCAGTGACCATGACCATGGGGGAAGGGGTAGAAGCCCCTGACGACGAGTGGTTCTGGGGCGGATTCTTCATCACACCAGGATGATGCGGGTGTTGTTGCTGATGATGTGACATTATTTTAATTTTTACAATTTTTACAACCTGTCAAAATAAGTTTAGCTCAACAACCATGATCAGATGTGTTTGTTTTCTTTCAAGAGTTTCGGGGCGAACTGACTTTACACATTTTACTGTGCACATACGAGCGTGTGCAAAACAACATTCTTTTATGTAACAAAAATCATGAAAATAAAGTACCATGAAAAAATCATTTTAAATATCTATTTATTTCTGTATATATAAATTACAATGTTTGAAACAACTAAAATTAAACGTTTAGTTCATATATTTTAATACAATAATAAACCATAATATAATAGATAAGACAAGAACATAGATATATGAATTTCACAAAGCACCAGACGTCCATGACATTTTGAAAAAACGGTAAATACGATGATTGTATAGATTTGGAGGATGCTGTGTGACTTTTTTAAATAGAAAAATAGGTTTTCAAGGACGGCGATTCTGATGGTAGTAATAATTAAGTGGTAAAATGTGTATTTTTGGGTGCTATAAGCAGAAAATCGTAGTAGGAAGTATTTTTACCAGTGTTTCTCGACGATTAACCCTGTATCATGTCCAAAATCGCTGATTTTGTTTTGGAACCAAAGCTCAATTCCAATTCGTTCGGCAGATTTTCTCGTTCTTAGGTTTTGAAACTTGCATATTATGCATTACATGCCTGACCCAGTCATCATCGCTAAATACCTGTATGTAGTTGTTCGTATAGCAACCAACTACACTCAGGGATTTCTGGTGCAAAAAATAGCAATCTTCACCAATCTTTCTTTCCATCAACCACAAAACCCGCAACCCATAATTACTCGATATTTTATTTATTTAGCAAAGCCAAGCTAATTTCTCACACCACCACATCCAAAAAAATCCAGTATTCTCCCCTTAATAATCTCACAAAACAAAACCCCGACGAAACCCCACCAATTCTCACGTGCTAAACCACCAAAATCCTTGAAACCAAAAAAAAAAATCCTCATCACCAAGTATAATTAGCAACAAAATCCCCCGATAATTAAATTAAGAACCCCATCTGCAAAAAAAAAATTCATACCGGATAATTATCGCAACCCATCTAATTATGCACATCCATGTTTAATATGCATCACCACGACTACAACAAAAGATGCTGAGCAAGCTAGATAGAATCCGTGCTCTGGCATAAAAAAAACAAGTCCTTACACACATGATAGTATCCAGATCAACAAGCAAGCAAGTGACTGGAACCAAAATTTACAATCTACCCAACAATCCTGTCTGTCCGTTCATAAAAAAAACTCATAATATATTCCCCAATAAATCCCTTCCAAACTCCACATCTTAAAACTAAATATCAAGTTAACGCAAATAAGTACCCAAAAAAAACTCTCCACATATTCCAAACAACCAAAACCCAAAAAAACCTCCCCGCAACTCTACCACACCCACTAAGAATCCAATCAATTCCCCCTTTCTCACCCAAATCAACTGTCAAAAAGCACATCCTTTCGTATAGAAACGCACATCTGCTTCTCCAAAACTGGAGATCCAACCCAATTTCCTTCACATCTTCTGAAAATGCATTATTCTCACCCCCACTACAGCATCACACACACATGAACGCAAAATGTAAAAACGCTTCTCCCAAAGATCCCATATAAACCACCCGCATCTGTCAACCAAAAAAAAAGTACCCAACTAAAAACGCACAAAAAAGCACGCACATCTGCACTTCCAAGTACTACATCAACCATCATTCCCGAACGTGAGTCATCCACACAGCAGTCCCCACACAACATTAATCAATTTCACAATTCACCATCCAGCCCACGCAATTCAATCGTCACAAAAAAGGAAGTTTTAACTTGTGTGTCCATCCAAAAAAAAGAAAAGTTAATTTGTGTGTATTACAAAAAAAAGTTAATTCATGCATCAATCCAAAAAAAAAAGTTAATTCATGCATCAATCCAAAAAAAAAGTTAATTTGTGTGTAATCCAAAAAAAAAGTTAATTTGTGTGTAATCCAAAAAAAAAAGTTAATTTGTGTACAAAAACATTAGCAAATAAAACCCCAACTCATACCACAAAAAAGTCTAGTCTGTAACCCAAAAAAAGGAAGTGTCAAAAAACCAATATCCTTCCCCAAAAAAATCCCTCAAACTAACAAGGATAAACCAATACAAAACCCCCAACATCAATCCTATTCCAACACAAAATCTCCAACATCAAACACGTCCGTAAAAAAAATGTACTAACCAACACTACCCCATCAAAAAAAACACCATGTCATCCGACCCCCCTCCACAATCCCCAAAACCCCGTCCTTCCCTTCCAACAATAATCCTAACGTCAACCCCTCCATACCTTCCCCCACCCCCTCAGCAGTTAACCCCTTCATCCCCAACTGGATTTCCTCAAGGAAAAGGACTAAAACGAATGGGCTCGGTGAAAAAGCAACCCTTCTTCATGAGTAAGTAGACTTAATAATCCACACACACGATCGCATACACACACGCTAGTATAGTCCTATCCACACACGTAAAACCCCGTGTAAAAAAAAAAACTACACTACTACACACAAAAACAACTCTGCACCACCACTACACGTACACACCCTATTACCCAAAAAAAAAATCAAATGTGATAAATAAAAACAACCCACCCCCACTCAAAAAAAAACCAATGACCCTAATCTAACCCCCCCCCCCCTCAAAAACAAAGAATGAAATCATAAATA
>JAHZNC010005178.1:0-34119 GCA_027744095.1 Zhuqinia jingwanae | reverse complement strand
TACCAAGTTAAAAACGGACCAAAAAATTGGTGAATATTTTCATTTTTAGAATATAAACGTTTTGGTGAAATGTGAAATAATATACAAATGCATTATTTGCTGTGGCTATATAGCTACGTGCTTGTTGTTCATTCATGATGAAAGCATCCAGAGAATAAGAAAAAAATATAAAGAAGAGGGGCAAAAAAAATTTCAAGTGCGGTGAGCGCATTCAGTAGCAGCAGCAGCAGCAACAACCAACCACATGGCCAATATGAAAGGAATGGTACTCGAGTTTTTTTTGGGTTGATGTTTCGTGGTGGTAGTCGTAAACGAAATGAAATGAGATGGAAGCATATAATATCTTGGGCTTGGTTGGTTGTATATGAAACATGCGACCACTACCACGACTACTACTACTGCTTTCATTGTTGAGTAAATTGTGTAGAGAGAGAACCCCTAACAATTAAAAATTTACAGATCACCGCTCATGAAACTTATGATTAGCACATTAATGCAGACACTAGTAGTACTGAACCACCATGTATTACATATTATGTATATATATTTAATAGTATGTATTTATATGTGCGTAAAAGAAGTGAAATATTCTCTTAAGTGGTATTATGGGATATAGATGGTTAATGATGAGGAGAAGGAAGGAAGGAGGAGGATGGAAATGATTAAGAAGGAAGGAAGAGGAGGGACGCGGGAAGAGAGAGAGAGGGAAAAAAATAAAATAAATACGAGATAGGATATACCCCAAAAAAAGAAGAAAAAAAGTATTGATCATCATCATGTTGTATAAATACACACATATGTGGGCTTGTACTCCTAAAATGAGAGGGGGAGGGAAAAGAGTAAAGCTAATTGTAAGAATTTTAATGTTTTCCTTCACTTCTACTTAATTACAGATACTTTGAGGCTTACACTATTTAATCTTTTACGATTTTCTTTCTTCTTGTTCAAAATATCGTCATTATTACATGCATGTTTGCATATGTGTATCATGTGGTGGTAAAATACCATTAATACAGACACATGCTACAGTTATATAATCATGTACATATTATTATTCTTATTATTATATTTGAGTGGGCTTGGATATATTTCTTTGCAACGTAATAGTAGTACATATACATACATATATATGGCAGAAATAACCTGCACCCAGTAACAGCTCTCTTTCTCCGTTTGTTATCCAAAAGAGGAGACAATCATCGATCGAAAAAGGGAACAGGAGCAAGATAACATGGTTCTTTGGTGGTTCCAGAAGGAAAAAAAATATATATTGGATCAGTGTTCTGATCTGATAGCAAAGTAGGAACATTTTGGTGTGGTTTGGTTTGTTTGAGCTAGATATATAGGGTGCATACATATGCATATATTAAATGTGTAGTCGTGTACATAAAGTGTATATATATCGCTACGTGTAAGAATCGTTAAAGCCAAACTAATCCTGAACTTGGGTGTTCCATCCAACCAAGTTCCTTCCACCACCACCACCACCACAGATAACGCACTCCTCTTTTTCTTCCTTTCCCCTATTTTGCACAAAGAGAGAGAGAGAGAGAGAGAAAGTAGCAACGTGCATAATATACATTGCTCGGAATTTGCAGATTGTGCGAGGATAAAAAAAAGTAGGGGAAAAAATATTTCACTGTCGGAAATCATGGCTTTCGCAACAACTTTTTCCGGTAGTATAAAAAAATGTGTATGCAGACAGCAAGGATGACATACATATATATAATATTTTTAAATATTATATAAGAGCACGCACGCACACACACACATCCAGATAATATTATTCAAAACATCCAGTTTTAGTAATAAAAATATCTTGTTTAATTTATTCTCTCTTCTCGGAAGTAGTATTGGTACGTCAGCAGTACTGGTATACACTAATGATTGTTGTCACAGCCTTTCACGTAGCTTGTATTGTTGAATGTTCAGAGAGAAATACAGAGAGTAAGGGAGAGAGCAAACATTGATAAAGATCAAGTCAAATATTATACTTGTTAACATAACTGTTGTAATAGCTCATATATCTGCACATACATACTTGGATGATAAAAAGTGCATGCCGTTTGTAGAAGCTTATGGATTTGTCGATTCCTCTCCGAACAAGAGTACTCCATGATTAGCTAATACAATATACGCTTATGTGTGTCGGATGTGTTTTTAAGATTTTTTTTTTCATTGTAAATTAAAATTGTATCCTTGAACCTTGTATATTTGTGTCACATTGTGTCAGTAGGCTGGTCATCTCATTCACTTACAAATGAAGTATTTTTATTTTTATTTTTTTGCAGAAACTCCCTTTATCAATTGAAAATATAGTAATTGTTTTGGCAAAAAAAGTAGAGACCTTGACTAATCCAATCTATATTAGGTAGTCATCCAAAAGTCGTGTATTAAGCAACATACAAAACATGTAGAGAAGTAGTAGCAGCAGCAGAAGCAAGGGCGGCAACAACACAGCTAATTAGATTCGCATGGCGGGATGCAAAAGGGATTACTAATGTACGTGTTGTTTTGTAAACAATGCCATTCTACCGCCAACTACAAACCGAGACGCATTCTCAAAAAAAAAGTTGTTATACCTAATAACGTACATACATATGTTATAAGGGTCATATGGGTAATAATGATGTAACATGTTCCTCACAGAGAAAAAAAAAACTGATTGTGAGTGGGCCAATATAATACTAGAGCTATGTATGTAATGTATGTATGTATTCATGTATGTGTATTATACAGAGATCACATTCCTGAAGCTTGTTAGTGAATGATGGGGACACATGGAACATGGACACATGCTTACTATATACATATTACACTGTATTTACTCTCATCATCATGTGTCATGCTACTGCTGCTGCTGCTGCAGCAGAGGATGATGATGAAGGAGATGGGAAGGAGATAGAAAGAGGGAAGCGAATTCCGCTAGTAGGCACGTTCCCTTTGAAAAAAAATTGGACTGTGTGTGCGTGTGCAAAGTTATAGCCGCGCTGTTCCACACCAACCAACAGCAGAAGGAAAAGCGGAAGTCTTTACATATATTATTCGTACATAGGTATATATATTTCCCTTTCGGTTCTTCAGCCAAATTAGATGATAGAATATTATTTAGGCATCGTATGTTCATTATTACTCAATTTTGCTATCACTGGTAATGATGATCCTGAGGAAAAGGAAGAAAAATAAATGGATGAACTAAAATAGTCTTTCTCATGCTCAATAAAGAATGGACAAAGAATGTGGCATTAAAAAACTAAAGAGACTCTGGAATCATCAGCAGCATGATAATATGATGATGAAGAGGAGAGAAGAAGAAAAAAACACTATTGAGCAGCAGCAGCAGCAGTGCAGTGTCGGCAGTAGTAAGAACAAGAAGAGAGAGAGAGAGAGACGAGGATAAAAGATGTAGGTACACTGACTACTGTATATTACGTATGTGTGTGTGTGTGTGTGTGTGTGTGTGAGTGTGTGTGTGTGTGTGTGTGTGTGTGTGTGTGAGAAAAGAGAGTAATCAAAAGGACGAGAGAGAGAGAAGGCATTGAAAAGAATGATTGATGAGGGCCCAGGTGAGGGTTGTCTCACTGCTCCTGCTACTACTACTCCTGATGATGATAAACAGGCTGCATACCTATAAAATATACACACTGCTTGTACAAAAGGTAAATATGAAATTGTAGTAGTCGTATGTGTGTAGTCACTACAAAATCCATGTAATAGAGAAAGAGAGAGAAAAAGGAAAAAAAAATAGTCAGACTGTTCAAGTGAAAGATCGATCATCTGAATGGAAATGGGAATAATAATACATACAAGTAGTAGTGGGTGGTAGTAGTAGTAGTGGTGGTGGTAAAAAAAAGAAGTAAGCCTTGAGCAAACTAGTTTTCATCCTTACTTACTCGCTTCCCTTATCCTTTTCGACTTTCAAAAAAAGAAGATAGAGAGAGAGAGAGATAGAGAGAAGGAAAAAATATAACTATCTGTATTGCTGAGCTCATATTTGGCTACTATATCTTTTGCTGTATTGTAACATATTTATTTGTATGTATTATTTATGTATTTTTTTGCTCGTTATGAATCTGTGTGGTGAACAAATAAAAAATGAAATGGTTTTTGTTTAAATGTATAGTTTTTTCATCACTTTACAAATAACAATAGCATATGTGTAGGAAGGAGGGAAGTAATGGAAGTTTGACTCATCTTCTTCTGCTTATTATTATTTTTCTACGAATTACTCAAGCAGCTTTTCCATTACCACAATCCACTTGCATTTCACCTTGTCTCTAAACAAATCCAGTCAAAACTGCTGAACTGAAACTAAAGGGAACATGGAACAAGATGGAAAAGAATGGAGTAAAAAAATAATATATATAAATATATTTTTTTTAGGTCGATGACAAACTTCCTCAGTTGTTTATTGTCATATGTCGCATTTTCTTTCGCACGCTGTATGTTTGTATATATATACTCAACATATTTCTCTACATGTTTCTGATTACCAGATATGTATGTATATTATCCAATTTTACCCAATCTGGATTCCATTATTTTGTCTATTTTATTCACATAATTTTTTTTGTCGCACTTAGGAATTAATAAATGCAGTAGGATACCCAGCCAGATGTATATTATACATTTTAAAAGCTAGTTTTTTTTCTGCTGGGTTGCTTCAAAATACATGCATGCTGATGGGAGTGTTGTGCACCATGCACCTTAACAAAGTAGTAGACTCAAAGGATTTGGGGATGGTGGATATGAGAGCGAAAAAAAACGGGTTGAAGTGTAAAGGAAGCTCTTTCCAAGGTAACTCGGATTTTTTTTGTCTTCTGAGCCACATCACATCAACTCTATTTATCTATCCGGGTCGTCTTAATGCACGATACTTGTAACCGGTGGTGGTGGTGTGTGTGTGTGGAGTGTGGATGTGAAAGAAAATGAAACGTAACCTAGCAAGGAAATTCAGACATGAATGCACAAAACAAGAGTAAAAAGAAGAAGAAGAAGGCAAGCTTTTTTGCATGAGGCAAGCGAGCAAGCAATTGTGTGCTTCTGTGTCTTGTCTCCTTGTGCACTAGAGAATAAGAATAATGTGGTAGTAGTGGTGGTGATGCTCTACTTTTCGAGCCAAGACAAAAAATACTACTGTATAATAAATCATGGCAATGCTACAAGGAAGGACTATGCAGAGTTGAGAAACTGAAAACAGGAAGAGCGGAAAAATAGTTGTGAAAAAAACATTATCAAAATGGGTTCAAGTGGGGGCGTCGTGGGAGTATTTCCTGTACTGCAGTTGCACAAAGATAATCTCTCTAAACCTTGTATCCACAGGTGGGAGGGAGAAGGGAGCCGGAAAGGAGACCTTTTTTTTTAAATACATGTAAAAGGGCTATCGATCTAGCTATCAATTACTAATTGATGATTACAGAATTAAAGACTGACATTTTATCTAATTGCTTGCGTCTTAAAGTTTCAAGGGACTCATTCAAGCACTACTGGACCGGATGTGACAAGGAAACCCGTCATGAATGAATACTGCAGGCAGACTAGCATTTTAGATGCCTTTTGTTACCCAGATTCCCTAATCACAAGAGAAAAGAGAGAGAGAGAGAGAGAGAGAGAGGAAAAGTGCCACCAACACTAAAACGCTCTTTGCATGCAGGTGGGTATCAGGTATGTTCTCTGTCTTGACTCTTGACTATGTGCCACGTATGAACGTACATATTCACGTTATTTACCACCTTTGCCATCACCTCATCTTGTATTCATGTATACTTAAAAAGGACCAATATATAACTCCTATAAAATACCATCTACATACATACATATATATATATATAGCAGGTAGACTACCAAACAACAATTATTCTCTCAAGTAAAGACCTGACGAATGGATCGGATGCAGGCACACCAAACACCATACCACCGCCACCACTAGAAACAGTGGACGAGCATGAAGAGGAGGAGAAGGATGAGGAGGGAGATATTGCAAAATATAGGAAGATGTACGGAGAACTAAGAGTGAGTAAAGAAGTGGGAGCGAGAGAGTCTCCAGTAGAACACTTAGAATAACAACTGCATACATAAATGCTACTTGGTAGGCATATGAATATCGATATGTATATCGATGAACATGGCTTAGTAACCCGTTACTTCCGTATTATTAAGCAGACACGCGTTTCTTAACGCACGTAGGAGGTATCTATTGCATCAATGCCGCTCTTTTGGCTCTACTGATGATATCCCTGCTGCTCCTGCCACGGCTGCTGCTGCTCCTGTCCGCTACTTTTTTTTTGGTGATTGCTGTTTGCTCCTACATACTCCAGTGTTCCTGGATAATATAAATGATGTCTTTACACATGAGCCTATCCCTTTCCTCTTCCTCATCTACACTGCCTTCCTTTCTCTCTCCCACATTTATTCTTCTAATAATAAGCAAACACACACATACTTGGATTCCCTTTGCTTACACTTTTTTATCTGTTGAAGAAATCGGCCTCCCCAAACTCAATTCAACTACTCTTACCATTCATAATATTACTTATAACTGCCAAATGTTATTCATGCTACATGATGATGATGATGATGATATGCGTGTGCCTTACTGTTACTCTTTTTTACGTGTGGCATGAAACGACAGATGCACTCATTTACTTGCTCCTAAAAATCTTCCTTTATAAATGTTGGAAATATATGACAATAATAATCCTCCTCATTCTCCTGCTCATCGACAATGCGTATAAAGCGTAATGTTGCAAATCACGCCACACCACATGTTTGTCCTTTAAATTTCACTAAAAATATATACAAGCAATAAGGCATTCGGTATGATTCCCATGAAAATGACAACATAATTTAAAATCCTTAAGCCCGCATAAGTGCTCCACGATCAAAAATCGGATGGGGAAGAGGACATATGCTTACAACAACTTTTGTGGCAAATTAAATGTATGCATGTGCATGAAATAAAACTAAAATTTTCCCCTACTTACTTGTGTAGCAGTGGATTTTGCCAGTAGTAATCAAGTGTACGTCGCTCTGACAATGTTACATGATGATCAATGATTAATTTTTTTTGTATCTGTGGGTTCTGGCGCCCATTACTACGCCTACAAATTATCGCCTTTTGTTTATAATTTTATGCAGTCTTTAATGAGATGGAAGCTTCCATTTTGAAACTAGAAACACAGTGTGCATTGCACACATAACATTTATCGTTGCCCCTGCACCACCACCACAAAAGTGTCCTTGTGCTAGTTATTCTCTTGTGTGTGTGTGTGGCTTATACTAACCAAATTGATCACACATTAAAAAGATGTTCATGTGAATAGGTAGTGTATTTTTTCCCCCAAGTCATCATGAAAGCTGCTTTCCTTCCTTATTCGGAATTGAAACCTTACTTCCTACAAATATGAGATGGATCAAGGACAGTACACTTGTAAAGTAATCAAGCTAAATTATAATCCCGATTAAAGATAATCATTCAATAACAATTCCAATTTTCCAATTTTAATGAACTAATCCAAGCTTGCTTTTCTGCTATTTATTAGGAAAGTAAATTACGTTTTAAATTACACGTAATAATGGCCTTTTAAAAATACATGCTAATTTATTCTATCCCAATAGCTTATTATTTAATCATCATAAAAACCATTCAATACTCAGAAAAAACGTCCACAAACAAATTTAATGAATAGGTAGCATCACAAAAACATGACATTTTTAATTTTAGATCATCCTGAAAAAATAGAAAAAATTGTACAGTGAGTGCTCTATACACAACAGAGAAATTAATTTAAAAAACCTCCAAGATCGAAGAAGAAATGATTACTATTGTTCAAAAAATGTGGACTATGAACTGTCATTTGAAAAAAATTACAAATCTATAATTTACAAAACAAAATTACTTCACCAAACAAAAAAGTGTGTGCCTCCATTTGAAGGACATAATAACAACCGATCAATTTTCAAAAATAAAACCAGCTCATTTCTTATCATATCATCATCATCATTATTATTATCAGCCAAATTGAATTAATGGCCTTCTTTTGTCTGGTCCTCCTAGTCACATGACATGATGATACAGATAGAGTCGTATGGTCATCATTATTATATATTATCATATTAAAAAAAAGTTGGATTGAAAAGAAGCTACTATTATCATCATTATATTTATTATACATAATATACCTATCTAAAAGTAGCTAATAATTTAATTTTGCTACTTAATGTACATATATGTAATAATGCATGCCATTATAATTATAACAAAGTTGATAGACGCAGAGTTCATGTTGCAAAAAAAGGCTAAGCACGTGCTCCTTTCTTTCTTTTCAAACTCTCTCTCTCTCTCTCTCTCAGAAAAGAGATAGAGGGGTATATTATGAGCTTATAATACGGGATACCTCCTAAAAGTAATTTCTCCACTGCTTCTATGCTGCTGCTCCTGCTCCTGTTCCACTTCCACTTTGTTAAACTAGCCCGGTCATGCACGCGTGCATATAACCTTAATTCATTCAAGGAAGCAAGAAAGAAAAAATCTACTACGTCTAGTACTACCTACTAACCTAATCATCATCATCATCAGTACAAATTATCATCTTTTTTTTCTGTTCATTTTACACCAACAGCAGACATCTTCATGCTACTACTTATCCTTATCATCCTTCGTGCAAAAATAGAGAGAGAGAGAGAGAAAAAAGAAGCAGAGCAGTATAATATTTATATTGTGTGCTTTCTTTTTAGAATCCGTGTTGTTAAAAACTGGTGCATGTGCGAAAAAATGAAAGTTTTTTTTTTTCAGAGGTGCGTGTTTAATTGCTGGATGTGTAGTAGTAGACTTTCGTGTTTTTTCTTGTTGTTTCTCTTGCATGTTTTTGTATAATGGAGTAACAGGACGACGGCGACGACGACGACCATATATTTGTATCTTGTTCAACAGACAAGAAAAAATAGGTACAATGCTGTGTTTCTGCTGTAAATTTGATGGGAACATGGTATATCTTTGCATGATGCACTCTCGTCGCGCCTACTCAAAGTTGAGCTGATAGAGAGAAAGTGAGAAAATAAGGAATATAATGAATTTATATTATTTTCATTCATTCATTCTTATAGAAAGATGAAAGGGTAAAGTTTTTAAGAGAAATAATATAAAGAATCATCCATATATGCTGCGTACATAATAGTTTATACTCCCTGGTTGTTGTGGTACACGGAAGAGGAAATTTAGGCGTGGTCGGTATGTACTGTCGCGTCGCCAAAAATTACCGGACAAAAACTGGATGCCATATTATTATTCTTTGATTTTTTTTGAGTAATCAAAAGAATTAAAAAAAACTAATGCCTTACTTTGACTAATAGATGGTATGAGTAAAATATTATACTTGTCTGGTATAATTAGACTGGGATATAAAAAAAGATAAATGCGTGCGTGAAAGATCTCAAAAGCAAAGTTGATATATTTATGTGCATTACTGCAACTGTATTATTTATATTATTATTATTTTGTATCAGATTATAAATCTCTCGGTAGTATAATTGTTTGTTACATGGCATATTTTATTCACAACAACAACAACCTGTTTTCCCCGAAACTCATCATCATTAATATTTTACGTGCTCATTGCTTGACTACTAGACCCATTAGCTATTTTAGTACTGATAACCTTGTTTTCACTAGCCTGACATTTCGCATTTGTTATTTAAGTACAAAATCTGAAAATACTGTTTTTGCATGAAAAAAAATCCTCTAAATGAAATAATGGGAGGAAATATTAAGTTCACATCTACAAATATATGTACCTATAGTCTCATGGATGCATATACAAAGGGACATGGTACACTAGCTGCACCCACCAATCGAAAACACAAACCAGTAAAACTGGCTACATGATAAATGAGTAAAAATCAAAACAACACACCACCAGATTTCCGCCTTTCGCCTTTCCACACTTTTTGTTGTGTTTTTTTTTATCCTGTAACATAACCACAAGTGAGCAGGATAAACAAAACTGGTGAAAATCAAAAGCTTATATATAAAATATCAAAAAAATAGACTGTTGTACTGCTCACAACCACACACACACACACGCACATACACATTCAAAATATTATATTAAAGAGAGAGAGAGAGAGAAGAGAAGAGAAAAAAACTAGGAATATTTGTTACGAATGAACACCAAATTATAAATGGATGGAAAAATGCTACCACCTCCTCCTGCTCCTACACCATATCATCATGATATCATGCAAGACCACCATGCATGCATGTGTATGTTTGTAATGTACATACATAAATATTATGGTGGGGAACAAGAGAAAGAGAGAAAGAGAGAAAAAAAGAAGAAAAAAACAAATAAATATACACAATGGGTTTTCAATCTATTTATTTCCTATTTTACTCCCTCCATTTTAATGAGTGATGTCGAGCAAGCTGCGTTTTGTGGAGTTAAATCCCACGAGTTGAGTCAAATGCATACAAGAACGCAACAGAACACAACACACACAAAGCTGATCTGATGATGGTATATTGGTAGTGGTGGTGAGATGATGATGATCATGATCAGGTTGGTTTCCTACTACAATGCAAGTTCTGCTGCTGCTAACCGAAAACTATACAGGAAGAGAGAAAGAGAAGTGGAGATAGTCACGGTCAACCATGAAATTGAGGGAGAAAAAGAGAAGGCGATAAAATATCACCACTGGACATGGAATTTCTTCTCATTCATCCATTCAGCCCTTTTATTCCAGTGCAACCGACCAGACTCATCCTATTTATTTTTTACATGGAAATAGGGAAAAAGCTGAATATGTGTGTGTGTGTGTGCTTGTCTATATATTATTGACTACTTTTTTAGGGTATACACATGTACATATTGTGCATAAGCCGCAGCAGCAGCAGCAGGAAAACTTGCCTGGAATAATGTTTTAGATTTTGTGAACAGAAGAGTAGAATAGTGGTTTGGGGAGTTTATAGTAAGTATATAAATTGTGCATATAATATACTATGCACTACATAAAAAGACAACAATAAAGCAAAACAGGGACAGGGAGAAAAATAATATCTCCTGCTAAAAAATATATATATGTAGGAAAAGCGCGTATGATAGGTTGTATGTGTGTACACAAAGCATATACAAAAAACGCACTTTTCAACATTTTCAGTGTACATTATTCGTTCTCTGTGTTCTTTTCCTTGTATGCTATACGTTTTTGAACAAATAATGTGAAAGTGAAATAAATAGTGAAAGCGGAGTAGTAGCAAGTAAAAGCGGATCTATTTCACAGCAAAAAAAAAAGGAAAAAAACCCGTCATACTTTTAGAAGAAGAGTGAACGGAAGAGGAATTTTATTTTTTTATATAGGTACATATATACTTCTTTTATTTTTTGATTTTGAGTGTACAAAACGTGGAACATTGCCGCCAGACACAATTCAAAAAAAAATCTAGTGAAAGGATGGCACATGGATACACACACACACACACATACACACACACACACGAAAATATATATACAAAAAAGAGAGAAAAGAGAAGACTGAAATGGAATGGAATAAAATCAAAAGCTTGTACAATGTTTTTTATGTTACGATCATGATGGTACATCATCTATTTGTTTACGTCATTTTTCTCCTTTCATATTTTTCTTTTGAAATTGCTGCGTAGTAGTGCACATAATATTTATAAAGTTGGATGATGATGATGATGGTATGCGCCAGTGGTCTTCTCTCTTCTTTTTATGCTTATAATAATCATGCAAAACTCTTTTAAAACATTTTTTTCGCTTGGAACTTATCGTCGTAACATGAAACCATTGCACTGTACTACTTACACTACTGCTATCATATAATAATAATATACGTAATTTTGGATAGATAAAATGTAATAATTTTTTTGTGGATTGGATTGTAGAAATATAAAAATCAGTAAGCCAACACACGTATATACGCACATTTCACATTACACACACAAAATGAAAAAAAAATATCCCATTTAAAAAAAAAATAGAGAGAAATCAAATCAGTTTGAGCTGCTTGTTGAAATAAGTTGTGTTGTGCGTCGACCATTTACATTGAAAAATAAGAGAAAGGGAGATGGAATCCTCGGATCGCCTAGTTGAAAACGATTTTGAGAGCTAAAATTGTATGGGATTTGAGAGTGTCCAATGTGATAGTCGTTACGATGAGGATCTACAAAAAAAGGGTCATCTGTACTGCTAAGTAAATCTGTACAGTACAAATACATACATATCTCTGGACATGCACATTTTTACATGCTTATAACATGAATTCTTTTTTATATATAAACAGTAGCACACACACATGTCCATAGAGAAAATGCATTTTTTTGTTGCGGCACAACGACATCGTCGGTGATGGAAGTCTGCAAGTCCACAATTTTGTGTGCGTGTGTGTGAGAGACGGAGAGTTTTGGCTTGTATGCATGTAAAGGAGAGTCAGACATAGGATAGCAATTGCTGCTGGTGCCACCACTACTACGGCTACTACTACTTTTTTTCTATGAAATCAATAGTCAAGGGTCGTTCCCTGTCATAAATTGGGTACACTAGACAAGGAGCATCAGCTGAAGTAATACCAGTAGAAAAGCAAGCAAAAAAAAGATTTGTTCAAGTTGTAGTAAAAGGCAGGAGCAGCACAGCAAAAAAGCAAGTTGGATGTAGTACTATAAGCGGAAGTGAGAGAGAGACGGAGAGGAGTCTTAACTTTGGACAGGATCACTAACTCTCTCTCTCTCACTCCACATACACTTATACGTAGGTATATATACATACACACAAAAAAAAAGATTTACCGAATATTACGGAGAAAATGCTCAAAAGCACTCGAGTCGGATAAAAAAAAATATATATAGTGGCGGTAGTAGTGGTAGTACTAGTAGTCCGATACTACTACCTCTGCTGATTCTACTACTACTAACTATCTGTACTACAACTAGCTTTCTTTTAAGAGTTTTTAGCTCTCTGTTCAACTCCTTACCAATGAGATTACTTTCTCTTTTATGCTTCCAAAGTCGACTGTACACACACACACACACACACAAACACACATGCACATACACCATAGCAATTTTTTTTATTCCTGACTATTTCATGTCAAGTAAGCTTTTAAACGTAAACTTCCTCCCACTCCCGACAAAAAAATGTTCCTGCATTTTCTATTATGCATGTATGTATGTATATACAAAAAAACTTTGTATATGCATTCATCATATTATTGGCCACTCTCTCTCTCTCTCTCTCTTTTACTCTCCTTTCCTTCCACTTGTTCATCATTATCAACATCCACAAACTATTCCCATCATACCCACTACTCAACTCATCGGGTTTTCAACTTTGTTGGATATTTTGTCTGATTGTGAGAAATTTTATCCTCGCATATCTACAAACCAAGCAGCATGACTTGAACATCGTATATATACATCCATACATGCATGCATTCCAACTTGCATTCATATATCTGTAGCTCTGCCATTATTACCTCTTTTTCTCTTACGTTATTATTACATTTACAAGTTTTTCATGGTATCTTCACTTTTTTCTCTGCTTCTGACTACCTAAAAATAAGAAGAAGAGAAAACGGCATACATTTGCGCATTGTTGCTCTCCGCAAAAATTAGGTATTATTACAAATAGGTACCTTTATACCATATAAATATGTATATACCCACATCCAATATATATCTGTGTATGTAGCTATGATCCATTTTATATTTCAAATAAAACTTTCTTGTTCAGAGAAAGAGAGAGAGAGAGAGGGAACAAGGTAAAAAGATATATAGAATCGCTAGCTTTGTTGGTGTAGTAGGGCTACAAAGAATGAATGACTACTTGCATTATCGTTATCTATTCAAAGATCTCATCCTTTTTATTGAAGTAGACTTCTAGAAATAGCAGTTATAGTAGTAGCGCTAGTGGTGGTGGCGGTGGTACAAGTATAAGTTGTTCTCTTTTTTTTCCTGTGAGGAATTTTTTTTGCGCTGCTTCAGCAGCAGCAGAATCATGCTAAAAAACGCGAAGACTTTTCAATGGCTCCCTAAAATATATTCTTATTGGATGTTACCCACTTTCTTACAACACACTTTGGATTTTACTACCCATCTCCCTATCTCTCTCTCTCTCTTTCACTCTCCTTCGTCGTTCTCAAAAGACGTTTTGTACAGTTTCGCTAACATGATTACTACGCACAAACACACACACACACACAAAACTTTTCAACTTTTTTTTACTTCTTGTTGGATGATATTGGCAATGACGAAGATCATTTCCTTTTTTTACGATCCATACATAGTAGAAGGATAAGTAAAGTGAGTAGTATATAAAGTGAATGCGGGAAACATATGTCGCTTCCTTTAAAAAGCACTTTTTACATAGTATTGAGCATAGGCATAGGCTTTTAAGTGGGAGTTACAGTAAGTTGGATTTTTGCTATCCAGTTTTTTTACTAGCATAATAAGCAATGGTAGTAGTGTAGCATGCCAATAAGGAAATGCATAAATGCACCACAGCAGCAGCAGTAGCAGAAGAAGTAGAAGAAAACCTCAGAAAAGTAAAAAAAAATAAAAAATCAATTGACTTGATTTAAAAAAGTTGCTGATAGTATTTATATGTATACGTTGTGTGTGTAGTAAGTAGTAGTAGTAGTTGTTGTAATGAATGAAATGGCAGGGAAATTAGAACATTTTTTTTCTTTAAAAAAATCTCCTTCATTCAAGTATGTTCAGTGAGTCTGGAGGAGTTTACACATTGCGTCATGTTGATTTTCATTTCTTTTTCTGGGTAATAATGCATTGATTTCCTCTCCTTTTTATTCCTCTCTGCTCTTTCTTTATGCATCTGTAATACATGTTCTTGTTGTAAAAGATTTTCGCAAATTGATTTGCACCCACCGCCACCGAAGGAATCTCCACGAATTTACGTCAATATATTTCAATTTTGAAGCCCAGTGAAATCCTCCCAGGAACGAGACCGTTTTCCCTTGTAGCCTACAAAGAAATAAAGCTGAGAGAGAGAGAGAGAAGGGAAAAACCTCTTCTTCTTTTCGGCCAATTTCTAAAGGATTTAACCACCACGGGGAAAATCCTTCGATTCCGATTATTTCCCTGAAAATTTCTCTCATTCTTACTCTTCCTCTCCAATTTTTTTATACATTAAACTGGTAACAAGCAGTATGGCTACAACATTCTACAGCCCGAAAAGATCTGAGCGGGAAGTCAAACCTGCTGTTGTCAAAAAAAGAAGGAGATTCTCCGTAACAGAAACGAAAAGATGCTCATATCCTATTCAACGGGCACACAGACACACGCTCGTACATAAACACACTTTCCTTACCACACACCACCGCTTTATTTATTTCTAGTTTGGTCGTTATTATTACTACTCGGTTTTTTCCTTTTCATTTTTTCATCTACTTTATGGGTAGGATTTCTTCCTGTATTTTTTTTTGAGTGTGAGAGTCAGAGAAAAGTCAAGTCAACAGAGCAGGAAAAAAGTGCGTATAATATTCTCAGCATTCTTAAATGTGAGAAAATCCTAAGATCAGATGATAGTTTCATGTAGCAATTTTGTTGTTGTGTGGACATCAGCTATTAAACTGGTTTCTATGACAACGACGACAAAAAGATTGGCAGTTATATGGAAGACCAAAAATATATTTAAAAAAAATATGACAGAGTTGGGTAAACATCTTGTTAGCTTGGGCAACTACAATATAGAAGCGTTATATGTACATGTATTTGTACAAATATGAATTATAATCTTTCTTCGTAGAAAAAGAAAGTGAGCAATTTTGGATATTTTAAATATTTGGTTTTACAAGTTTTTTTAAAATTTTTTGCTCAAATTCTGTTTGATTTGAGAATTTCTTGGAATATTTTTGTACTTTCAAGCCAGCAATATGTTTCAAATATACATTTCCAAGAAGTAAAAAAATTTCCCAAGCCTGAGAAAAATGTTTTTTTGGGAGCTAGTCTGCATTTTTCATCAGTTCGTTATCTGCTGTCGTTACACATGCCCCATTATTGTTTTTCACTTTCCAATTTTCTCGAAAGCAACCAACCAAGCACACGCATACTCAAATCCAACTCACCGAAAAACAGAAGCAATATAATATAGGCTGAGAGAGACAGAGAGAGAATGCAATGGAAAATAATGAAATGGATAAAAAGGAAAGAAAAGAAAGAAAGAAGCAATACCGATGCGATAGTTTGAAACGTAGAACCATGAGAGAAAATAACTCTTAAAAAAGAAGAGCAATAAGCAGGCAAAAAAAGAAGAAAAAAAACCGAAGAAGAAGAAGAAACTGAAAAGGCTCGTTTTTTTCATTCCATCTTATTGTGTGTGTGTGGGTGTGTGTGTAGATGGTTCCCCTTTACTTTTTTGTACGTACTTACATATATATTTTTTTGAAACGTTTCTGCCAACCTATCTATCCAAAAGAGTGTGGAACAGCCACATGTCCGCATACATTTCCCAATATATATATATATGTACTTATCTTATTGTTAGCAGAACAAATAGAACAAGTACTGAGAGTGAGATCTTTTTTGGGTCGTTGTTCTTTCCTTCTTCTTCTCCTCTACACACTCACACAAGCATACAATATATATATGTATATTATTGTATGTTCTTTCTTCCTTTATTTCCTTCAAACTATTTTTCTTTTACGCGCTTTCCACTCAAAAAACTAATACCGCACTGGTTAGACACACACATACATATATATATACATAGGTGCATAATATACAAGATAGGTGGTATGTGTACTTCTTATTTTATATTTTATTCTATTTTATAAAGACTGAAAGCCGGACAATGGACATTCCTTTTTAAAAAGACATCTTTGAAACTTTTCTTCTTTTTTTCCACTCTTTCTCTCTTTATTATTTTGGTATCGTTTTTTCCTTCTTTCCTTTTTTATGTGTATGGCCATTTTTATTGTGAATGTAAGCCTTCTTGTTGTGTGTATTTTTTTTCAGAAGAAGAAGAAGGAATAAAAGAAAAATGCACTAGCAGCAGTGGTGGTAGAACTAGTGAACATGATTGGTCTTTTTCACTCCTATTATGATTGTTGTCCTTGTCGAAACATGTGATGATGACAAGGATAAGGAAGATAAATTCTTGGATAAAAAAATACAAGTCTACTTCTTCGTTTTGCTCCTATCATCATGCTGATGATGACGAGGAGGAGATGCTTTACTATGTGCATTTTTGTTCCTGAATGGGAGGGAAATTACGGAAATGGTGGATCTTTGTCGTGGTGTGATGGACTACTACCACCACCACTACTACCCATCGTTGTTGCTCTTGTTGTTGGGGAAGATAAAAAAGAGGAGAGGAAAATAATACACTTTCTTTGAAAAGAACATTCAAACACATTATATAGTATTGGGTATGTATAAACATAAAAGTGCACTTAATATATAAATTCCAACAAATGCAAAGCCATGTGGAAGAAAGAAGAAGGAGAAGAGCTGGTTTTTTTCGCTGTTGTTGTGGTGGTGGTGGTGGTGGTGGACTCTGAAATGGAGCACAATGCATTTTGTTCTAATGGAGAGTTTTGGATAGAAAAAAAATGAGAAGAAGAATAAAAAAGATTTTTCGTCTTTTTTCTACAGGAATCTTCTTTTTTTACCCATCCTTTATTTCCCTCTGTTTTCTACAGTTTTCACTCCTCCACTTTTATTTTGAATGACTTGCAGTGTGAGAGACAAAACGACAAACACCAAGATTCTGACTTGCCAATCTAAACCTCTAAAATGCCATATATATTTTTCAGCTTTTTTTTGTTTGTGTAGCAGTGTAGTAGTAGGTTTTGTATGCCTACTTGTGAAATATCAACCACAGAAGAAGGGGAGATGAGATGGAGAATCTTCTTTTTTTTAAATGAACAAAACTGAAAGTTCACACAGAAAAGCACTCTGTTGATGCTGATATGCGACTCTGTCTCTCTCTCTCTATCTCTCTATCTTGTACAATCGTCAACATTACAGGATGATGATGAAGAAGGAGAAGAGAGGGAGAAAAGAAATAACGACAGGAACGAAGAAAAAGTTTTGTGTACTACTTAAGTACCACCACCACCACCACAATTTCTTGTACAACCAGTTGGACTACTAGTATACTACTTACTATTTCCAGATAAGCTTAAATTAACAAAGTGAAATGAGTAAATGTATAGGAATTGGAGAGAGAAGAGAAGAAAAGAAAGAGAAAAAAAACTTGGAGAAAATGGGGGAAAAGAAGTGGAAAGAAAGCCATACGTGCAAATGGTGTAAAAATGAATATATTGCTAGTGACTTGACTGTTTTCTTCATCATCACCAACAACATCCTCATTATCATCAACATCAACATCAACATCGTCATCATTACAAAAAAAGCAGAAACAACTCTTCTTTCCTACAACTTTTTTTTTCTTCCCCACTTTTTTTTAATTCTCTTCCTCCTCCTCATTTTCTGTAGGATCACTTTGTTTAAAAAAAACTGACTAAGACCAAAAGGGCTTATATACGAAAACGTGATAAATGAATTTTGCTCCTTTTTCCTCCCTCTCTCTCTCTCTCTCTTTCTGTATCTCTGTGACTCTCTCTTTTCTTAACTAAACGTGGCAATTATGCTTGTTTCTCTCTCTCTCTCTCTCTCCAAGTGGCCATTATTATTTATTTCAGTTGCGTGTATATACTTATGCTCTCTCGTATATTTCTTTTCGGAAAAACAAATAAAATCGTTTTCTAATTACAATAACAATAATAATACTTAACATTAGACAAAAAGTAGCACACTCTTATTTTTTATATTTTTTTAAGTAATCAGGTTAAAGTAATAAAAGGCAGCAAAAAAGGGTGGTGTGTGCATAAATCCATTCTAAATTATGTATCCAATTTTTTTCTTCTCCCCTGCTGAGAGCTAAATACATTTTAATTGTCTCATCCTTTTATGTGTGTGTACAAAAAAAACAGTTGGAAATTTGAATAATATCAAACATAAGTATACATTGGGGATGACGCAAAAAACATCTCAAGTATTATTGCTTTGTGTATACTAACGAGTGTTGTGTCTTTCCCCCAGTGCCTCAACTAATATGAAAGTAGGTATATGCATGCATGTTGTATGCATGTAAACTTGATAATAATAATGCCCTTGTCCTCCCACTTCTCTCCAGCCTTGTTGCCAACAACCGGACGAGATCATGGGTCCATTAGCTCCCAAGAAAGTTCAAGGGGTTAAATGATACGATTCATGTAATGGTCACAAATTGTGCATGTTAATATCCGTTGTGGCACAGACGGGAGAGAGGGGAACGGACGTTACACATTATTTGTTGTAGATGCATAAACATGTACATTATACATAGCCCTTGTACAACAACTAGATATACTTACAAAAATACACACATTTAACGTACAAAAAAAACGTACATAAAAACTGTTATGTAATCTTTCCCCCATAACATCAAGCTGACGTTATGAAGACGAGTGGAAACGCACAACATATATATTTTATATAGTACTTTTTTTATATAAACATATTGAATATTGAAATTTGTATAGTTTTTTTTCTGATGTATTTTTTTGGTGGATGTATGTATGTATAAATGGGGATCCTACATCATCATTTTGTGGACAGAAATGTCCATTGGAACAGCCGAGACTCCTCTGGGTTCTGTCAAGCCTGACCAGAAAAATCACTTTCTATTTTTGAAAGGATGACATTACAAGTAATGTAGCTAGATGGATGATATTATGGACATCCAAAAAATACTAGTTTTTTTTGTAAAAAAAACTGTGTGACTGGGAATTCTATGCTATTATTATTATGAATATACATATACGTATATATAACTTATTTATACAGGGAAAAAAACAACAAGCAAAGTGGAATATTGTTAGAATTGATGGTAAATGTAACAGTTTTATGGGAACCGCTGTATTTTTCATGATAGACGAATATATGTTTTTTTTGTCAGAGAAAAAATATTGTGCATCGATTTTTTTTTCATTTTTTTTCATTTTTTTTCTTCTTTTTGTTATGCTCCCCTTTTGACTTGAAACCCCATTTTTGTTTAATATTGAGCACCTTAGGTATACTAAGGTAGATATTATGGAATACTAGAAAGGAATAGAAAATTGAGTATTTTAAATGCACACGCTCTCTGAAAAGAGAGCGAGAGAAAGAGAAAGTATCAAATGAATAGGTTTGTTTTTTAGAAGGAAATGAGGGGAACGCGGAAGAGTCAATCGGAAAAAGGACGAAGCAGAAGAAGTGAGTGAGTGAGTGAACGACAAGGGCCATTTACACCTTGAGCTTGTCTTAGCAATTTTCAAAGAGCATCACGCCGTGTGTGCCGTATAGGAAGCATGCACTACTTGCTCTTGCTCCGAGTCAGCATTTATTACAGAGTTGAAGACAAAAAAGTAAAGAAAGAAGAAAAAAACCTTTGTGAAGTTTCTCTGACTCATACCCACACACACACACACAAACACACACACACATTTAAACATACACATATACTTTTAGTCAACTTGAACTCGTTAGCTCTCAGCTGTACGTGTGGGCAACACAGGCACAAACACGCTTCTCGCTTCCCTGACAAAAAAATACTGTTTTATGGAATTGGTAGCAATGGTAGAGACTCAATTCTCAGACACAAAATTAATACGAGTTGATGGGGGAAAAACGTAGCTACCTATATTATCCAACATATATACAACATGACATTTAAGCTCAAGTGAATGATTATTGAGGGGGAAAAGACGAAAAAAAATATATATATAAAACTTGGAAAGGAAAGAACAGAAAACACACACACACACTCTCTCTCTCTCTCTCCAGTGCCCTGTTGCAAATCACAGGGAAATTCTATTTCCTCCTTGTCAATGACACTACTTTTCCTACTACACACACTGCACATTGACTAGAAACATCATAATGGGATCCCACGACGTTATACAAACAAAAAATACGTATATATTGTTAAAAATAATCATATATATATTTTATATATGTGAATAGCTACTCGCATGCTCACATAAACAGCTATTAGGCTTCCGAACAAACCAATTCGACAAAGGTTTGTTTCCTTCTCTTTTCAGCTCGCTTTTCATGAAAAAAAAAACAAGGTTGTTTGGATCAGGTATCAAATGAAAATTACACACTTTATGCAACGACCATACTACTTTACTTCTTCTTTTATTTATTTGGATGAATGAATGAATGCCTCACTGCTGCTGCTGTTATGCTGTGCTGTTGTGCAGTCAAGTGTGATATTACATGCTGCACATGTTGTTACATAATACTTTGATATTCTCATTATTGGCGCTAGTACCCTTGTTACTGTTGATTGAATCGAATGAGTAGAAAATAAGAAAGTACAACCTGTCTGATCTTCTTTACAAAATGTCTTTTTGTAACAACAACAACAACAACAACAAGTGACCAATTGTCGTACAAATTTACTTACATAATATATAGGTATAGGTTTTATGTACTTTTTTGTACCCTTTGTGTTTTTTCTTGGAAAAAGAAGAAAAGGGATGGATAAAGATATGGCAAATAATGAAAGGAGCAAGGAGAAGGTGTAGTGAAGTGCAACGCACAAACAAACACACACACACATACAGAGGTGGACTCACAAGTCTCAAAGTCAGATAATGATAATGTTTTATATCCTGACTGCAAGTGAATAAAAGTGATGCTTTTCTGCCAAAGAAAACGACATTTCTAAATAGTCAAGTTAGTAATCACATAACAAACATGGTAAACAAATACTACATACACACAGGCATCATACAGGTATTAAGAATGTATGTAGTATGTAGAACTACGCATTCCTCCTCCTCCTCCTGCTCATATTATTATTACATTATATGTAGTTTTTTTTGTTTGTATGTATGTACATATATGTATGTACGCAGAGCAGCTTAAGTTGGGCAAATGAAAGTGAAAGGTTTTTACATAATGTAGGGACACTGCTATGCTATGAAAGCCATATAAACAAGACTCTGGGGACAAGAAGCACATTTGACAAGATTTCCCTTGGGTGTCCGTCCATATATCTATATGCACTTACTCTCTATCTGAAAGTGTGTGTGTGTGTACATGTGTGTGTTTTTTTAGAAAAAAAAAACTCTCATTTGAGCTGTAGTAGAAGTAGCAGTAGTAGCAGCATTACCGAAACTTCTTTACTCCACTCGGCGTGTTTTTAAGAACCACTCACTTGACTATTTACTAAACTCACTTGGTAGAGTTGAGTTGCTGGTAATCGGCTGAATAAAAGATGCTGTGCATAGAAATTTGCGGAAATCAGCCCACTGGGAACAATGTACCTACACGTTATGTATTTTATTCGACATCCTGAAACTGAAAGAGCCTCTCTTTTCTACTTCCATGCAAATTCAACTTGAAAACCCATAGCATTTCCCTTTCTTTCTCTCTCTCTCTCTCTCTCTCTGCAATGCAATGTAACTACCAAAAAGACTGTTGCTTGTTTTTGGTGATGCTGATGACCATGAATGGTAGTAGTGGTAGTATTGGTGTTTGGGAAAAACACTTTTATTCTCCTGTTTACTCAGCTATCGACAAACAGGACACAACAAAATTTTTTTGCTGTTGTGCGATAGGATACATAAGACTCTACATTTATACAAGCTCTCTGGGTTGAGGAAGAATTTGCAGGGCTACTAACGAGGAAAGTAGCTTTCATTGCGGCTTTTGTGTGCATTTGTACTTATGCGTGTACACATACATACGTGCATTTGTATAGGTGGTATAACATGCATACCCATCACACCACTTATTTATGTGTGTGTATTTGTGTACAGGTCTACATTATGAATTTTTCAGTAGCACAAGAATAAAAGAGCAAAGTGGCAAGTGGCACAATTAAACTTGTGTGCCTGTGTTGAAGCAGGTGAAAACACTATTGACAATTCAGGTAATGATAACAACAGGAATATTATTATTGTCTCTGGAGTGCCACCACAACAAAAGTGTATAGATGTGTGCGTGTGCATTCCACCATGTGCATAGCTACAAAAGTAAACAACTAGAGGACTCGTTATGATGATTTGTTGATGTTAAACATCATTATTACTTCACGCCCATATCGATCTTATCTTGTGGGATTTTTGTGTGCTCCCGGATAGTGCTCAAATAATAATAATAACAATAATAATAGCCCATCCAAAAGGAAAATGGCACCCCTCAAATTCAAACATATAAATACTGACTGACATTGTCATGTAGGTTACATAACAATGTTCTGTGCAGCTAGTTTCAATGAGATAGACTAACTGTGGTCTCTGGTATATGTTGTGGTTCTCAACATTTTACAAGTCAATAAGCTTTTAACCAAAAAAAAAATATTATTTTTAATGAACAGTCGTGTTGAAATAGTATAACCCAGAGACTACTACTCGGGAAGCTACATAATATGTAACTGGTAATGAATGTACATACGCCAGAAATATGGAAGCAAAATAAATAATATGTTTATTTATTCCTGTAAAATTCCAAAATTATTATTTTTTGTGTAAATAAATATCTTCTTGAAATTCGATTTTGTAAATTTGCCTTGCAAAAAGATGAACACAGAAAAAAAATTAACCACGTGTAAGTAAATCGCCCTAAAGAGTTTTCCTGTTTGTTGTTCATGATCAAAGTACCGTTGGTGGTCGCATGTAAACACATGTCCATGATGTGCACTACTGCCAAAAAATATGGTGAAACCATAATAATATGATGATGTTTTGCATTTTGTTGTGTCACAGAAGAAATAGGGACACAAAAATAAATACCAACAGAGAACAGGATTTGGTAGTGGACTGTTATTTAATATGTACGTTTTAGTAATTGTGCGTGTGTGTGTGTGTGTGTGCTTTGATATGTAGACTTTCCCCTTTTTTGAGCACATATAAAATATACACACACAACACCTTCCCAAACTTTTTTTATTCGTTCTTTCGCCACTCTACCACATACTTATTTTGTTTGATTTTTGCATTTACTTTGAACTTGTTTCCGGGAAACGGTGACTACTACACATTTATTTTTGCCCGCTGCACAAAGTGAGTGAGCTAACTGCTTTTAGAAGTCGTATCCCGTGTGTTGTTCATCAAGTTATTTGAGATGTGGTATCTACGGCGCGCCACGACCGTTCAATGAATATTGTAAAACTTGGTACTAATAATGAATGCGCACACAAGTCGTTCACCATGGCTGACATGCTTTACCCCATATATTCTTCCATGGAATTAGTAATAATAAAAGAAAAAAGTAAAAGGGAACTGACTTGACTATGAATATGCTACCTCTCTGTCGTTGTTGCTTCTGCTGCTGCTCTGCTCATAATAGCTTCCACAATATAAAAGCTAATGGCACAAGACTTAGATAGACATGCAAATGTACATATACGACGACAGCCCACTCAGCTCATTTACTTTTACCAGAGAGAAGCAGAGACGAGTCAGTCAGTCTCTTCAAGTTGTGTGTGTGTGTGTGTGTTTTGTGGCGTTTCCACATTTTCCCTTTTGCACTTGCTTAACAAAACACAAACAACAGTAAACAACAAAAACAGATAGGATCATTATAAACACGCCTTTTCCCTTTTTATACGTACCTATTTGTGTGTATATATGTGTGTGTGTGTGTTTGTTAATGTGTGGTGTTGATGGCGATGGTGGTCAAAATTAACGGAGACGTGTATTCAACTTAATAATAATATGTACACGTGTATGTATATTTATATCCATATATATATCTAGTCATTATGATCCTGATCATCATCGCCATCATAATAACATGCATAAAAGTTGGAGTGTTCCGTCGTACAACAACGCCATATGTCTCTATCTCTGAAACTCATCGAAATAAAATTAGTGAAAGGGAGTGAAAAGTCTTGGAAAATTGTAGCACGAGCTCACACACACAATCCTTCTTCCTCCACCACCACCATCTCCTTGTCAATGAGATACCTTTCAAAAAAGGGATGATTTATGAGCTTTACACAGAGAATTAGTCAATTGCAGCCAGCGTTAATTGAAACATTAAAGAGTAACCTACACAAAGGCTTTTTTCTGGGTTGTGAATGAGACAGGATGGATGTAGAGAGAGAGAGATATATTGTTCCACAAAATTTGTATAATAATTTTAGCGCGGCAGTAGTAGCATCCTTTTATTATAAAACATACAAACAAAACTGCATATAATTATATCTAATATCTAAATATACACATCACACAAAAGCACAAGAGAGTGAATATATTTATATATATGTGCACCACATACATAAAGGTATTTGTGTGGTGTGTATGTGTGCGTGTATTTTCAGTGTAAAGTTTATTGAGACATCATGAGAGAGTTTTAACGTTTCAGTAGTTTTCAACCTCATCGTCACCATTCCCTACTTGTTCAGCAACCAAGCAGAAAGCGCTTTTCTTTTGAGGAGACAAAAATGCCAAGCAGATTGTAAAAGCCAAAAACTTTTTTTTTTCATCCTTTCTCTTCACTGCTTTTACTCTGACTCTCTCTCTCTCTCCAACACACACAAGAAGAGTAGAACATACCAGAGTTAACGACTGAATAAATTAGTGCAAAAGTTGGGCTGCTCCATAGATACCACCAACACACACAAAAAATATCATGCAAGAGCATAAAGCATATTGTATATTATACAGTCTACTCACGGACTTGACTGGCTACAAAAAAAATCTTATATAAATCATATACAAAAAATAATAATAATAATAAAAAAAAAATTTTTTTTTGCAACTTTATGCAGTATGCATATATAAATCTACACACAAATAAAACAACTGGGTTATTATATACCTACGTGCATTCATATATAGCAACCAAAATGCTACGTTTTTTTGCGAATAGAACAATGTTGGATAAAAAAAATTAAAAGGAAAGAGTTATTATGGTGGAAGTAGTAGTAGTAGTTATGCACTTTCTTTAAACCTTGCCTATAAATGTCTATAAAAAACCAATTTATGTGCTATATATTTATATGTAAGGTGGTTTAGTATAGTGGCAAGTAATATTGGTTGGTAAAAACATTGGAAACTTTTTCTTTTCTTTTTTTTTCGAAATTTTATTATAAGCCTCAACTCCGTTGATTATTCACACCACATTTTCCCCGCTAATAATCAACTAGTAAAAAACAGCAGGAAAAGTAGCAACAAAAAATAGCTTACAAATCCCTTCTATGTAGACTTGATTCTTGTTTTATTTTTATTTTCGAAATTTAGTTTACTGATTTTTCAGAAGAAAAAAAATCAAACATTTTTTTGTTTTGTTTTTTTGTCGTGTGGATATAAATAAAAAAAACTTGATGATGCGGACGATGGAGTGTCTTGTTGCTGATTTTTTCGATACAAAATTATAAAGCATCTCTACTCTATTTTTCCTATTCATTACGTACAAGTGATTTCGTAAAGCAGAACAAAAATACAAAATCAAATTATGGTACTTGTGGTGGCAGTAGTAGTAGTAGTGCTGACGGCAGCACTACAGTATGTACCTAAATAGTAGTTAGTGGAAAATAAGGTTTACTGCTGCTATATAACTAGAGATACTGTGCTTGATTGTGAGATGAGAGGGGGCAGTGAACAAGTTTCAAAATAAATCTGATGATCTGGAATATTTCCAAGACAAAAAGGGATATTTATCTTGAGTGAATGGACATGACTAGCAAAAATCCCCCAAAAAATATAGTAGTCCCCTCCATAAATTCTCTGGCCACAACCCCAATCACCGGCCCCAATATTTCTTAACATTGTATATATAATATATAATATAGATTGTCATTATCGATACATGCATGAGATGAGATATCGCATGAATTCATTTCCACAAGCAGGGGAAAAATATATATATTTGTATTTATTTTTTTGTCTTATGACTGAATTTTTTTTTTGTATCGATCAAATTATATTAGAAAAAGTTGAGACTCAAAGAAAAGGAGAAAATTTATACAGAAAAGCTGAAATTGTTCAATCATCCAAAAAAACACAATCAAATCAAACAGCTTAAACATCTGATGATGATGATGATGATCTGTACATATGCATGCTCAAGCTTTATTGTTTTTTTTTCTGGTCTCTAATCCAAAATGAATATTATGCTGTTTTACTATTTGTTATTATTACATTATGGCTTTTATTTATGTGGTGCTGACGCTGCTGAGCATTAAAACCCTACCACCACTTGTATCAGGAAGTACGCAACGTGAAAAAAGCACAGTGGCACTACAGCGATGGTTCTCTAGGGTATCCTCCAAAAAAAAAATTTTTTTTCCTCATGCTTCACTCACTCAACTCTCACAAACACATACACAGTATCAAAACAACCACAGTATCAGAGCAGCATTAGTAGAGAAGCAGTAGCCAAACGCATCACCGCCAAGTAAATTTTTTTTGTGTGTGTTTGTTGCTAACCAAATAGGCTAACTGGGAGAGTGAGTGAGTGAGAGAGATAGAGATAGAGTGACTTCTTCATTTTTGAACTACTCCAGACCATCAATTATGACCATAAGAGCTACTAAAGATTCATGATAGTAGCATGTGCTCTGATGTGACCCTTGAGATTTTTACCATGTAGTTCTTCTTTTTTTTTTGGAGAAATGTAGAGGAAATTATTCGAATGTATCGTGTGGGTAATAAATGTAACACATACACTTCCCCCCCCTCTCTCTCTCTCTCTCTCGAAGCAAACAAAATGGTAAACTGTAGTACGCACTTGCATATGAATATATAAGGCACACACACACACAAATTACATGAGTGAAAGCGGTTGTATTGATTGGGTACACACACAAAAGAGTAACTTGTAATTATACGTGATTTGATGTCGATCATTTCCCCATGCTTTTCACATACTTTTTTTTTGTGCTTTTGTCGATGTTGTAAATATGGATAAGTATGTATATGTATGTATATACCTAATATTATGCATCCCCAGATATCCATTTTGGTGCATGTCTCCTGCTTCCTCGTTTATGTATTTTATCATCATGATCGTCGATGTATTGTTTTTCTACCTACCTTGCATTTTTTCTACTCTACTCTCTAAACTTTATATGGGTCCATAAAAACAACTTTAGATATTTGACCTTAATTATTGAAGCAAAATATTTGTTTGCTTTTTTTTAAAGCATGCAACAACAATTTCGCTACAAACATGTCTTTGCTAATGCCACGGGTCATTTTTCATTTTGATATTTTTCAAGCTAACTTGTCGTGACACATTACATAACATTGTATTTTGCCACAAAAAAAGGAAGGGAAAAAAAACAAGCTAAATATGAAATGAGTAACAACATCTCAACTAGTATGGCAGTATGTTTTCCTACGTTAACAAAAAAAATCCAGTGCTCAATTTAGTAAATAGGACAAGAAGAGAGAGAGAGAGAGAGAGAGAGAGGAGACATTTGAATGTACCTATGTGTTTGTATAAGATATTTAAGCGCAAAAGGCAGCAAAGGGGAAAAGAGGACAAAAAAAGTTATGTGGTGCAGCAACGGCAGCAGCAGCAAAAGTGCTGTTGGATTGGATAAAAAAAAGCAAAAAAGATTGGATTCATGAAAGATTTATTTTTTATAATGCATACACACAGATACATACATATGTATATACATACAAAGAGGACGAAGTATATTTTAAATATTTATAGAATCATATATTTATATTTATATATATACAACATGTAAGAGTTTTCTTTTCTTTTTTAAAAAGAAGAAAGGTATGTATGATATGTGTTTGTGTGTCCAGTGCATTGTCCTACTATCTTTTTCTCCCCTTTTTTCTGCCTCTTTCTCTCTTATTAAATAGGAAAGTCCAGTAAAAAAAATAGGTAAAAAGCATCCCGCTGGCTCCTTCCTAAGCACCAAGATTTATGCATGTCGGAGCAGTCTTTCTTTCCTTTATTCACATGGTTATTGCACATAAAATGCACATTCCTCTTCCCCTTTTTTTGATGGGGAAATGGAATCAACTTTTTTTTTCTTCTCTTCTTCTCTTTCTGTCCTTATTTCTATCTATGTGTAGCTGTCTCGCATTGCATTCACTCTACTCTACTTTATTCCTTGTTCATGTCCAAAAAGTATTTTTTTTTATTATATATATTAAATTGAGAGAGTTGAAGGCTTGCCCATCACAGATAACAGGCAGAGAAAGATCGAAAAAATGCACTGCCCTTACTTTTTTCAACTTTACTTTGAACAAATTGCAAACAAACAACTAAAAAAAGACACACACAAACTGAAGGTGATGTCAACCAACAAAATTCTCTCTTCATCCTCAATTTTAACTACCTTGTCTTGTGTAATGTGAACACCAAGTCAGTCAGTCAGTCAGAGTCTAGCTTCTTTTTTTTTTACTAAAAAGAACGAATGAACGGGTACAAACATACATACATGTTATTACTACTACTATCTACAAGACTGAGTGTACAAAATGGGATGTTTTTTTTTTGTCAAATCTCAAAGCCAGCTTAAAATTTCATCCCTTGTCTTTTCGCTGTCTGTCGCTGCAATTTCATACTTTATCCTTGCCACTTATTGCTTTGATAACAGGAGTACACCTACACATACCTATGCTTACACACGTGCATATTCCTCTCTCATATTCCCATATGTACGTAGCCTCTGCACCAATCTGAAAAGTTTTTTTTCTCTCTTCAGCTAGTAACCGAGCCTTTTTATGATAATATTATGTTGGATGGATGAAAGGAGAAGGGAGACGGGAGACTACACATATTATAGAGAGTAAAGCCGCTTTTGGAAGGGCAACTGAGAGTCAAGTTGAGTGAGTGAGGTTTACGAAGAGAAACATCCATCAAAATATATTCTCATGTATATTCATACATATATCATTCATCATAGCAGAAAGAGAGAGAGAGAGAGTGTGTGCCTAAGTGCGCGTGTTGCAATTTATGTACACACATATTCTTTTCAGCTCCTGCACACTTACACAATGTTTGGTCAGAAAAATGTAACCAGCCAGTGTCCATGTCCATATGACCACTACGATATACTACATATATCCACCACCAGAACATTTATTTAGTTTTTTGCTTTAGCCTGTAATTTTTATTAAAAAATACTGCTACTGGGCATGGCAGTAGTGCACCGTAATATTTATGCACTAAAAATAACCTGCCTGAAAGTGAAAGGCAAGTTCTTGTTTTTTTTTGTGCAAGACACACACAAACAGACAGGTACATGCATAAAATGCGCACATATCTATGTTTGTGTGTGTGGTTATTTTTCTTGATCAAGCAGCAATGCGAATAGTTTGAACAAGTTCACCAGGTTCCCTTTTTTCACCGTCTATTTTTGATGGTGGTGGCATACACAAACACACTCACTCACATATCCTCAAACACACATGTACACATCTCCATTCCAATGTATCCATTTTTTCCCTTCTCTGCCTGCCTTTTACCCATTTCTAGGGCAGCAGAGTAAAAAATAAAATAAAAGAAGAAGAAGAAATCTGAGAGTTACAAAGACAAACTGGACAGGAATATATTGTTGATCATATATCTCACTCTTCTTGTCTTGTCCTCAAGTTAGAGAGAGAGAGAGAGAAGATGAGATGAAAGTTTTATTCTATTTTCTAGGGTTTTTTCTTCTTCTTTCATCCCAATCCACTCACTCACTCCAAAAAAGCTACAGCAACATAACCTACCTACCTACCTACTTCTCTCTTCTTCTTCTCTCTCTCTCTCTCTCTCTCTCTCTCTCTCTCTCTCTCTATGGGATGTTGCCTTTAACTTTGGAAACCAGCATAAAAAACAAGTTGTTGTGAGCCAGTATGCATGTATGTAAGTGTGCACCTAAACATATATATTAGCCTCTTCCGCTTTCCATGTTTTCGGCTCCTTCATGTCGCTTTTTTTCTTATTACCGAGGAGAATTCTAGGAGATGCAGTTATAATACTACCACTCGTCTCTCTTTCAACTCTAAAAAAACCCTTGTGTGTATGTACCTCCTATTTTCACTGGTGAAAACCTCCAATAAAGCCCACTTCACTTTTTTTCTTGCCAACTTTAAAAAACAGGCTTGGTTTAGAGCTCCTGCATCGTCTGTCGTTTTCTCTCTCTCTCTCTCTCTCACTTCTTTAAATGTTATTTTGTATGTATATCATGTCTTAGTATATATATCTAAACATGTATTGTACATATATGCCCCTGTTTCTAGCCTCTGCTCTAGAGAAAAAATGGTCGATTTGTTTCAGAAAACAAATTTTTTTTCAGTTTACTTCTTCCGTGAAACTGCTACTATTATAGCAATAGCAACTTGTCGCTTTCTTCACTTTTTGTCCAAGTAAAAGCTTTCGTATAGAACAAAACAGACTTTGAGTAACTTCTTCTTTTTCTTTTTTTTATATAAAATGTGGAGAATAACAACAAAAAATACAACAACTTTACGTGGAAATATAATACCACCACTACACACACACATATGTATACGCCATCAGACATATATATCTATATTTATATTCTAGTTTCCCTTCTGTCAGCCATTTAAAAAAATGTGTACGAATTCTTTCCTTTCTCTCTCTCTCTCTTTCTCTTTCCTTCCTACATTTTAGGGGCTACTTAACTTATATGAATGTATGTTCAAGGAAACGAGAGAAAAAATAAAGAGGAATTTTATTTTCAAAAAAAGGAATGAAAGACGAAGCAGAGAGTTATGTGTGGTCTCTGGGGTGAAACTGTGAAAAGGTAAAGGCGACAGTCAACATTACCTTCATAATTTTTATAAAAAGCAGCCGAGCCAGTGCTACGACACACTACACACCCACCCACACACACACACACACAAACACAAAGAGAGATGCTTGTGCTGCAGCCACTCGACTCACATCACATACAAGAGCAGCACACAATGCACTTGCTCTGACGCTTTCCAAATTGCTTTCACTCGTCACTCCTACAACAAGATCCACGACAAGGATAAAAGAAAAGTTAAGTTAAATCAGTCTTATATATTACATAAATAGCATATTTAGTTAAGTTTTTATATATATGCGTACATATATTTTTAAAATATTTTTTGTCTCTTTTAAAAACAACAATATATCCCGCAAATGGTCTTTGTATTGGATGCTGTGTATATATTTTTTTAAACACGCATATAAAATTTCAAACATTGAGCAAAGTAGAAAAAAAAAGAAATATAAAGTGCGTATTCAATAGTTGCACGTCCACGCAGCTGTTGACAGTTCGGAAATGGATTTTAGTTTTTTTTTCTTTCTTACAAAAAGAAGGATTTACTTTCACGGATACAAAAAAAGAGACACGAGAATTTTTTTATGGATTGTAAGTATTCTTAAAATACTTCTGCAGCTTTTCAGTTTAAAAAAAAAGAGAAAAATACTCGTGACAAAAAAAGACATTTGTGTTTAAGGGAGGATTTATGGATGGACGACGATGACCCATTGTACTTAGGTATGCATGTACATCTTATAGTGCGTACACATAGACACACAGTCTGCTTGCTTCTTTTTATATTGTTTGTCTTAGCTGTCGCTCAATTTAAGAATGCGATTAAAAAAAACACGGACTTATCTTCTTCTTTTTTTTTGAAGCGGGGGTTTCCTACTAAATAAACCCATAAGAAGCATTCAAAAAAGCTTAAAACAAAATCAGCTTAAACATCCACTTTTATTCTTTCTCTTCTTCTTTTCACACCTTTAGCCTTATTGGATTGGTGTGTGTAGTACCACCACCCTACCCTATTAGAAAACTACTTAAGTTTATTATGACATTTTGCTACTAGGTTTATTACAGAGATTTCCGACAGGAAAATTCACAAGATTTTCTTTCTTTTTTGTTCAAAAAGATGAAGAAGAAGAAGAAGAAGAAGCAGAGATATTTAATATTTTTTTAAAGAGAGAGAGAGAGAGAATCATTTCTCCTATCAAAACACAAATACTTAATCATGTCCAAAAAAGCGTAGGAGAGAAGGAGAACGACATGAAATATGCGTCGTTTGGGAAAAGGGAGATTAGCACGCCTAACTGACATATCTGTTTATAGTTGAAGCAGCATATAACACACAGTATTTTTTATTATCTTATTACCAATTTCTCCAGATGCTCCTGACACCACTGTTAACTTGACATCATCATCATCATCAAGATACAAGGATATCACACTACAAAAAAGAGGATCCCAAACACCAACCACCAAGTCATTCCTTTTCTTCTCATTTTCGCTTCCTCAACTTCTTTTTTTTTTCTTTTTGCTGATAAGACTGTCAAGTTCTTGTAGACAACTTTACAGCCAAGGTACCTTGTTTGAAAAAATATATACTACAACTACTTGAGTCTAAAAAAATTTAACCGAGAAAAAGATGCAATCCTCGTATGGATATACGAGAGAAAAAAATGATGAAGCTGTTATATGTTTTTTCTTTTTTTAATTTTTCGGGTGTAAAAACACGTCTTGCTTGTAGACATGGGCCATGCCTAAAAAATATAGCATAAAAGTTTGCTGGATCAGTGATTTCTTGTTCTTCGTCATCATCATCATCATCCTAATGATGCCTTTTTCTTCTTGATCCTCTTCTCTCTAAACATATCATATATTTTTTTCCAACAATGTGTTTAAAAAAATCTTTTTCCCCCAAATTGTAAAAAGAGTCGATAATACCTCGAATGAAATCACAACAACAACAACCATACAAAAACAACTAACCTATTGTTTTTTTTTCTTCACCAAAATAGGTTATGTTTTCTCGTTTTATGCTCCTGAACAGAACAAAAAAAATAATGAAAAAGAAGAAATATTATTACAAGTAGTCCAACTAACGAGGGAACTATACACACATTTATTACATGACCATGAAAAGATAAAAGGAAGGAGATAGATAGATGGGAACATTCTTTTTTTCTTCTAAATATCCGTGCTATCTCTCTCTCACAAAAGCAGTGTTATTTTTTTTGCCTGCCTAAAAAAAGTATACGAAACTGAGATGGAAGGAAGTTGAAAGAAATAAAGAAGGATCGTTTACCCTCTTCGTGTGTGCTTGTAGCCCACCAAAATATAAGAAAAGAAGGAGAGCGAGAACATTTCTTGAATTATTGTTTGAGTTCTTCTTCAG